>JAQGBA010000015.1:0-110446 GCA_034698125.1 Prionchulus punctatus | reverse complement strand
TGAAAATGCTGGTAAAATTCAGCTGGAAGTCCATCTGATCCAGGTGTCTTCTTTGGTTTCAGTGATTTAATTACTGTCGCTATTTCATCTTCTAGGATGTCTCCATCGAGAATGACACTCTCGGATTCATCCAGATTCGGCAGTTCTGTTCCTACCAAAAAGTGCTCAACACTTTCCTGGTTGACTCCTTTCGATGTTAATTTTTCCTGATATTGATTTCTTATTTCTTCTAGAACATCTTCCTCTCTCTCTCTCTCTAATCACACGGATGAATCTACAGGGATGGTAACATGATTTTTCACATTAGAGAATTCATTTGTCGTTTTGCCCATTTTAACAAATATACAATGCTCGAAAGATCTATGAATTAATAGTTGTATCTTTTTAGGAACGCGTTTAGCAGGTTTTGTAACATAACTTACCAAATAGAACAAAATCAATGCAAGTATCACTAACGAACAAATAAAAGTTAATGGATTTCAAATTTTCCGTAACGATCTCCGTCGGAACTCCGGCGGATTAGCACTTTAAGCCCGAAACTGTTTTAGAGCGCAAAAAATCCAAAACCTACCCCAGCTACCGTTTATTCGCGTTTTTGCTGTTAAAGTAATGGTCTCCCCAAACGAACCATTACTCGTTGTTAATGTTACCGACGTCCAGTTAGCATAACAGCTGACATCGTGGAACAACTTCCCACCTTGGCCGCTTCATGAACGACATCTTTCTAATATTGTTATACTTGGGGACCTGAACATGGATTCACTATATTCGCATGATCCAACGAAAGGATTAAGACTGTCCGAATTCTTAGTGATTTACGAACTTAGTCGGTACCCAAGTAACTAGAAAGTCTACTATAGCTGCTCAGTCCGATTCATCTATTGATGTCTTTCTAGTCAACAAGCTACAGATCTGAATTTTCATGGCCATCAACCATGATACCATTTCCGATCACTGTCTACTTCGAGCGGTATCATCGATTAAATATGAGAAAGTTAAAGCCAACTGGAGGTATATTCGATCATTCAGAAACAGCGACTCGCAACGATCCTGCGCAGAACTATCAAAAGTCCACTCCATCGAAGCGGTAGACGCTTTTACGCATCCTGATGATCAAGTTCAAATCTTGACTGAGCTGTTCTCTGACGTTATGGATTCCAGCCCTCCTGTTGTTCTAGTTCTGGATAGAGCGAAGCCAATACCATTTGCTACCCGCGCCTGGCTAAATGCCAAACTTCCGAGATGCAAAGCTCTTAAAAAAGTACTCGCCTGTTTTCGACAGTTCCGGAAACGCATCTCAGAAACGACAGCAAAAATGCTCTTCCTATGTTACATATATCCACACTTTGTCTATTGACGTACTTCAGATCACCTCCGTTCTAGCCGTACAACGTTCCAAGGTATCTTTCGGTTTATTATAGCTGCTCAGTCCGATTCATCTATTGATGTCTTTCTAGTCAACAAGCTACAGATCTGAATTTTCTTTTATCTTGCTGTATTTTTACCTGTTTTAAATACAATAGACACGCAAATGTTTCTACATAGCTCGTACAGTGCCTCAAAATAAACTATTTTATAATTATTATTATAAATACCTAGAGATCGAAGAAAATGCTGATCTCGACCATTCCAGGATGAAAGAGAAAATTAAGAAAGAATACCTGAAAAGGGTCAGAAAGTTACTATTAACTAAGCTCTACTCGGGAAGTAAGATCAGAGCCATCAACACCTACGCTGTACCTGTGATCAGATACTCAGCTGAAATTGTTGAATGGACAAAAACTGTTCGCGCGCTACACGGAGGTATTTGCATGAATCAAAATGTGTCGATTTCAACGTGACTGAAAGCGAAGTCAAGGGTCGTTGAGTTGACGGAAAGTGGAAACTAAACGACAAGATGCGATGCATAAAGTTCTCGGATACCAAACGACTTTTTCAACGTAAGTAACACTTTTCATCATTTTATCAAGATGAAAAGCTTCATTCAAAATCTGTTTTCCATTTTAGATCTCAGTTACCACACCGATGCTCAATGTAAAGATCGTCTTCCGTGTTTTCCGGTACAATTTCAATTTTATACATGCACCCATCCCGCGCCAGCGGATCCTAATCTCCGTTGGATTGGCAAGATTGGCCGATTCGAGTGAAGACATGCCCCGAATGCACCGCACCAATTAAACCTCAGCCGATTGCAAGAACAACTACAACCGTCCGAATGACGTTTTCAGTCAAACTGTTTTCGACAAAGTAGTAGCAGGTGATTTTGCGCCGTGCTGTTTGCCGCCGGATAGCTTCAGCCGTCCACACGAGTTACGAAACGGTCTATGCGTCATTGGAGCATGCATTCCGCAATCAGATGTCTTGTAATTATTTTGTGTTTTACTAATGTGCTTTTTGTGTAGGTACGTCCTAAATTTTGGAACTGTCTTAAATTTTGGACTGTACTGTTCATGAAGTTTCTACGTTTGCCAGGATAACCCTTCATTGAAACTAAATCCGAATTACTTCTTACAACTTGTCACGGTGACAGAAGAACGCGGAGCAAATTCATTAACCATAATTTCAACCTGCGGCCTTAGGACTTGTTTGCGCGTCTGGAATTATCTGAACAAAGCAACAAGAGGCGACCTCAATAAATCAAATTGTATCAAACATTTGAAAATCATTCAAGAGAAGAAAATTGATAATTACTATTTCTGATCGACCTTTTGTTGCAAATCATTTCATTTATTTCAATTTTAATTGTTTAAATTTCATATTATATCTATAGGTTGACTTGTCGCTCAAGTCTTATAATGCATATTTTAGTAGTCGACATCAAAAACTCTTTTCTTCTTCTTCTTTTCAAAAATAATTAACTTTTTACGTTTTTGCTAGCGACAGATAAATTCCAATCCTAAATAAATCCTAAATGCGGTTTTCTGCCTTTTATTGGTAAGAATAATTGCCATTCTATTCTTGTAAACAGTTTTGTATTTGAAACGTAACAAAGTGATCAACAAAAAATATGAAAAAACAAAAACTAACAAATGTCGCCATAACAGATTAGATATTGCTGATTAAAGTTATTTTTATATTACACGGACGACATGCATAATTACAATCTGAGCAAACAAATATGTATTCTTTGTCTATAAAAAATAATATTAAAATTATAAAACAATTTTGTTTCTTTGTCGATTTAGTCGGAAGCCATTTTGGAAACGTATTTCGTTAAATATGGGTAAGTTTTTCTTTTCGACGTCGGAATAACAAATGTCGTAACACTCTTCTTCAAATTTTATCGGTTGATCTTGAAGTTCAAAATCTAATCCGCAATATCCGTAATTGTATGAACTGCATTCACTTTGTCCGGCCTAAAATTCTTATTATTACTATTTCGAAACGAAAAAGTTACCGACAAACTGAATAAACGTTACGAATGTCAAAAATTTCACTTACAATTCGGAACCAACGCATAACAGTTTGAGCCTGTTTTCCGTCCGGACATTTGGACCTGACTGGTACTCGGCAGCATCTTTTGTTACCATATGCGGCTGCACCTGAAGCATTTTCTGACTATTTTCCAATACAATTAAAGATGAATTATAGGTCAGCTTACACGGCACGTGGGGTCCTTCCGTACTGGTCGGAGCCACTAGATGATTCAAAAGGTTGATGAAACCAGATTTGTCTTTTGTTTCGCTGGACGCTGGCTGAAGAAAGTTTCCGTTGATTTCGACAACATCTGGATTAACTTTTCGTCGAATTTGTTGAACTGGTATCCAGACTGAGCTGTCCAAAGGATTTGCACTGAAAGAATCTCCGGGTCTTCTGCCAAAGACAATAACACTGGATTCGGTAGTGGTCAGCGCCGGCAAGTTTGTTATAACGGACGATGACAGATTAATCGGTGAATTCACATTTGAAGCAATAACTGAGCTATTCGAACTCGGAAATGGTATTGGACCAGTTTGAATGAATGTCGTTTGTTGGGCATGACTAAGAACTGTCGAAGAATTACCGGGAGAAGTAGGAGTAATCGTTGCCGCCGAAATATTCCTGCTTGACGAAAAAATGGAAGCAGAAACCGACTGACTTGTCGAATTGGATTGTGTAGTAGTAGAAGTGGCAGATGATAACAATTCGGACGATTTTAATGTTGATGGCGCTACGGAACTGTTTTGTAGCTCGGAAGTTTGTTGGCCACGCGTTAAATTATTGGTATTATTTACAATTCTTGATTGAATCGATTCAGTTTTTAACGACTTTAGAATTGGAACTGTTACAGATTCTGTAAGCCGAAAATCGTACGAACTGTTTGACGATAAAGTAGTTGGCAAGGATGGTATGGTAGAAGACTTTGTTAACAGTTCCAGCGTCGATTGCGCAATATTTGATGAGGACAAATTTTCTTCGCTACTCGAAATGTCAAAGACATTTTCTTGCGATTGTTTATCTGGAAGATTATTTGGTTTTAAAGTTGAACCGGTTAATGCACTCGTGGATATCTTTGATACACTCGATTTTGATGATGAAATAATAACGGGCGCAGAATCAATCGAAGACTCACTACTTTGTAGCCGCGGAACTTTCGATGGAGTTGAAACAATAATCGACGAAGTTTTATTCGAAAATGAACTTTCGGATAGCGTCGGCGCGATCGATTGTGATGTTGAAACAATCGGCGCGGAAGTAGCCGCTGATAGTTTCAGAACGTTGAATGCGGAAGTTGAAACAAAAATCGACGAAGAATCAGTAGGAAATAAGCCAGTCGTCTGCTTTGAAATGTTCGACGTAATTGTTGTAACAGGAACCGACGCAGAATTAGCGATTGGTTTATCAGATAATAACGGAGGAAGCTGTATTTTGGTGCTGATTGGTAATTCTGACGACAGATTGATGGGCAAATTTGTTGTGCTTGAAGATACTTTTTCGATTGACGATTGCTTATCAGTTGGTTCATTCCTTTCTGACGTTGTACTAATAGAAACCGATGAAGCATCAGATAAAGACTGACTTCGAGTAGATGCAAAAAATTCGCTTGTTTTATTCCGAATTAGCAACTCAGACGTTGGTTTTGGTTCTGAAGTCGACTGTACGCGATTCTTCAAAATTTCTGGTAAAGTGGTCGAATGTTGGCTGTCTTCTTTAGAAATTGTTGCGTTTATGGATTGCAATGAACTTCTAGTTGTTTCGGAAGATTGTGATCGAAACAAGTCCGTTGTCAGCAAAAGTGCCTCTTCTGTTGTATTTGATATTACCCTACTTGCATTCGACAAGGAGCCATTTAAGTACACTTTCGAATCAGATTGCTCACCAATTTTCGTCACTGATTTGTCCGAAGTCGCTCCAACGGTCGGTGAAAGGTTGGTGGCAGTTTCTACTCTATTTTCTTTGATTTTACCCGAATTGCGCCATGCTTCTAAAATTGTACTGATTGACAAAGTTTCAGACGTTGATAATTCATTTTTTGCTATAACAGATGCGCTTGGTAGCCTGGAAGAAGTGACCGAAGCATTAGTAGCCGATGTCGCCGACGTTGTAGATGAATTGTCGTCGGAGGTTTGATTAAATCCAGAAATAACGTTGAAATCCAAAATAGCTTCTTCCTCTTCTTCATCAGCTTTATTCGTCTTCGTTTGTATAGTGGACGATGCAATTTCTTGATGAACAATCGAGGTTTTCGTCGTCGAATTGAATTCCGTTTCAGCGTTCAACGAACTTCCGTCTGTTTTGTTTTTATAAGTTGGCAAAGTAACGTTTTCAATTTTTGAAGCTGTATAATTTGTATTTATATCGTTATCCGAAATATTTCTCAGTGAAGCGGGCCTTGTAAAAATTTTCGTTGATCCAGACGTTTTTTCATTATACTGTGTCGCTACAGTTATATGTAGTTGTTCATTTGAACTTTTGTTAGTTTCCTGAACAGATGAATTTTCATTTTCAGCAGCTTTCAAAAATATTTTCGGGTTCGGTAGTTCAGGCTGCGAAGTGACTTTTTGACTCGAAAACGTTGAACTCGTTTGAAAAACAGCTTCTTGATCATCACTCGCTGGTTCATCAACAAACAAGTCAATATCCTTATTAGCAACCAAATTCGGTACGGGTGTTACCAGAGACGGATTTGGATTAAATTGATTGTCGGCTGGCCCAGGAACCTGTTCCGAACCACCTTGAAACTGAAACGCGTTGTTATCAATGATGGCTTCATTATCGAAGTTGATCAATGGAAAAGGTTTTGGCTCCGGAAACTCAGGCTCGTCGACGGTTAAGCGGTCAAAAATATCTCCTTGAGGTTTTATCGGGCGGGACGTCGTAGGTAATCCTGCAAAGAGAATAAAATTTCCTGGTTTCGGTAATTTTGCGTTACTGAAATCCAATATGAAATTTCTCCGCGTCGGCCCCTTTGTGGGAAGTATAGCGCGTTGAGAAGCGACGTTATTAGTTTGGTTAACGATAAATGGACGAAGTGCTCTGCGAAGTGCTTCCGAAAGTGACTTTTCGGACCATGCATTTTTGTCAAAAACAGGCAGACTATTAGGAGCCTTCAATGGTTCCAGTTTTGAAAGCAATGATTCGGATACTGCAGAATTATCGAGAATTGGTAAAAGTGAATTTGCTGGTGGTAATGGCGGTGGATTTGCTGGAGGAGGTGGTGGGCCAGCCGGTGGAAGTGTAGGAATTTGGATCGATAGAAGCCGTTGATGTTCTATTAAGACTTGCTGCAACGGAGAAAGGGTAGACGATGATGAGGTTACAGGATCCGAAGTCGATGCGAAAATAGGAAACAACGTTTGAGGCGCTTGTTCGGATAAAAACGACTCGACTAACACTGGCTCTTGAGGTTGCTGCAATTGATGTTGAGGTTCCTTTGCAACGAGCGAAACAAAAGAAGGAGGTGGGCGAAGTGCAATAGGTGGTAAAAGTGAAACGTCTTCCTCAAAGTCTACCGGTGCAAAAAAGGGTGGTGGAAATGTGCGCGGTTTTGGCGAAATGGTGGCGCCGTAATTTTTCAGTAGCTCTTCTTGAGCAGGATTCAAAGCTAAATCACAATACATAACATGCAAATGTAGCTAAATTAAAAACCATTTTTCTGAGTTAAAATTCGTTAATTGCAATACTTGCAGCCAACAGCGATGCGGTAGTTGCATTCGATTGGTTAGCTTCTTCAGGCGTTGCTACTGTTGGCGAAATTCCTGCTTTTACGGCAACTATCCCTTCGGCGGCTAGATCGGGAATTTTTGTCGAACTATTGCGTTCCGGTTCTACTAACTTCGCCGTCGATTTGTTTTCCAATGCGATTAAATTATTAGCAATGGTGGTAAGTTCCAGCGATCCAATTTTGTTCGAATTTGTTTCGTTTTCGGGACATATTTGAATAAGACATTGTTGTACTTCGTACAATGGCGGACATTGTTCCATTGCTAATCGACCCAGACGTGATTCCGGAAATGGTGGTCGAGCTACATCTCTGTTTCTAGCGCGCATGGAAAGAAAGCAACTCCCGATACAAGAACTCCACTGGTTCCATTCGGTCACTTCGCATTCTGAACAAACGGAAATTTTGTAAAACGTAAACGAAATTTTGTATGTTGCTTTTATTCTAGTTTTTTTGGAGTCATCGTACAAAACGTAGTTTTGGTGTTGTAAGACGTAATCAAATCGGTTATTTTTATTTACGTAGCTGTAAATAATTTAATGATTTTCAATTGGTTCCGTTGGAAGAAGTATGTTTTCACCAAACACTGTAGAACGAATACTTTCAACGACCTACTAAACTTATTTCGGGAAAAAAATGAGGCCAACTGCGAAAAAAGAATCAGTTTTCTTCTATGACCTGTAAAATGTTTAGAAGAACAAACAAAACTTGCTTGTAGTCAAAAAAAAGTTAATTGAATAGAATATAGAAAAAAACAGTCGTAAGTGTTGTAATTCAATGATTGATAAAGTTTCAAGGAAAATAAATTTGAAGCAATTAGATTTACCAGTTGCAGAAGACAGCAATAATAAACCAGCAACTATGGCTGCTCCTGCAGCAAGTTGTGCGTACGATACCATAATTAAAAGTACAAAGAATGAACACGTTCAACAGTGATTTAATTTTTGCCCAAAATGATAACGAGCTCGTATTGTTGATCATAAATTAGTTCCTCAATACTTCAAGGATCGCCGACATGGTTACACGAAATAGTTGTTGGGATTAATGAAAGAAATGAGGTGTGAAAATAATATTGTCAACAAATGGAGTGAAAATTTTCTCACAAATCGCCCGCACAGACACTACAGAAGATCGTTTACAAACGAATGACAGTGACCCAACTACTTTAGTCGTTTGAATCGTTGTCGCACTTTTGCTACTACTGACCTCGCTTTTAAATCGAGATGAAAATTTTTAAAGACATTTGCGACATCTTACTTTCACCGAAACTGTTTCGTAAAATGGCGCATTTTATTCATCGAGACGTTTTTCGGAGAGAAAGCAATCCTGTTGGAAAGTGAAAATGGGGTATCGAGAAAAAATGTGTTTCTCAGTTTTTCTCGAATGTACTGCATGTACGATTCAAGTATCCCGCTGAACCAAATAATTGAAAACAATCGGAAGTCATAACGAAATTAAAACGATCTTCGAATGTAACCTAAATTTAAAAGCATTTTCGTTTTTTATTTGACTGAAAACTTGAATTAATGAATTTATTCATGGGAATTTGTGTTTTAATTTTAAAAGACTATATAATTCGTAAAAAGTACAAAATAAATGTAACGATTTGAAAAAAATACTTTGTACATGAATCTAAACTGGCACCGTAATTTTTGTAAACTCAAGAATTGTAATGCAAATGATTGAGCAAATAGACTAGCGGCAACATCTTATAAGGAAAATTATCAATCATTTGCATAAATACATTCATCCGTCACATTAGTCGACAGAAAACAATATCACAAAACGGTTTTTCAAACTCAGAGAGCTTAGAAAGTACAAAAAAGATTTCGAGCAAGTCTCAACATTGTTGGAACGAATACACGTTGCTTACTGAGTAATAAAAACGAAATAAAATAGATGCCAATTTGAACAGATACCGAAACAAAACAAATAAGCAATGACGGCAATGGTCCTTGGTATTCAGAAAAATACAAAATAGCCTGATAAAACATAATTGCGATCATTACTCATATCGAAAGATATCCGTAAAAGCACAAATTCGCAAACGCGAGAAATCTTGATTGCAAAAACGAAAGAGAAAATCAAATGAAAAAATACACAAGAAACGAGGAATGGTGACTTAATAGCACATCGAAACGACGTTTATAATATATTCTATATGAGCTATTATGGTCACAAACCTTGAAATAGAAAAACTTATCAAAAGTTTCACACCTGCACACAGTAAAACAAAAATACAATAAAA
The DNA here is from genome assembly GCA_034698125.1 of Prionchulus punctatus. Classification (NCBI taxonomy): domain Eukaryota; kingdom Metazoa; phylum Nematoda; class Enoplea; order Mononchida; family Mononchidae; genus Prionchulus; species Prionchulus punctatus. The sequence goes on along the minus strand of JAQGBA010000015.1, from coordinate 101,057 downwards.
CACATTTCTATTCAACGGTTAAGCGGGAATAACTTCAATTCCGTTGCACTCGCCGTCGGGCAACGGAGATTCTTCTTTTATCGTCACGTTTACTTTACGATTCAAGGCATGATCGTCGGACGCCGATAAATCTTCTTGTAAACTATATTTACGATCCATAACGTGGTCGTCCATTGATCTAGCGGTGTTAATTCGTGAAATGAAATTTCCACCGTTATTGTTAACATTGGGGAGACTTTTCCCAGTACTTTGAACGTCGACGGTGGCAAGATTTAAATTCGAATCGCTGCCGATCGACGAAGCGTCTTGCTGCCGAAAAGCGAGACCGTGTTCGATCAAAGTCGCACGATATGCTTTCATATAACTATTGACGGTTATTTTCATATAAATAATTTCCTGAGTTACTTTCAACGTGAAATCGGGCGTGAATTTACAAGCTCGAAACGCGGGCATATCGAAAATCGTATGATTCAACGCCGATACGCTATAGTGCGGACAATGTTCGGCGACTTTGATCAGTACTTCGTAGCCGAAATAATGAAAGGGACCCGGTTCGAATATCATATTAGATTCGCCGACGGTTATCAATGCTTTGCCTTCCAATATTAGTATGAAATAATCCGCCTCTCGACTTTTTTGAAACAAATATTTCGTCTGCTCGTACGCCTCGCCGGGTTTCGTTTTTATAACGTTTTGACGAATTAAGCGGTGTAACACGTTTTCACTTATTAACTTCCTGTTGAAGACGTCTAAATTCGTCGACAAATATTGATAAGTTGCCAGCGTCAATTGCGGACTAACGTCGCAAGCGTCGATATCCGTATTGAAAAATATCGTTAGATCTTTCATCGCGTTTCCGACAGCGGCGAGCGTTTCTTTTCGTCTCATTCGTTTCAAACGCGAATCGCGAATAACGTCGAATTCGTCGCGAATTTCCGATTGAATTATTTCCTCGATAACATCCTCCAACGAGATCAAACCGACCGCCTCGTACGTCGGATCACCCTCGCCCTCGGAATTAATCCGTTGAACAATAGCCAAATGGTAATGGCCCTTTTTAAATTCCTCCAACATGATACTTAACGGACTATCTTCCATGACGAATCTCACCGGATGCTGGTAAAATTGGCAGATGGTCATCAAAGGAATTTTGTCCTCTGGATCGAGTAAAGCGAGATCTTTCACGTTCAAAATGTAAACGATGTTGTTTCGATTACTCGGCTCGTAAACAGGAATTCGAGTATAACCGCTTTTGACGATTTCGCTAACGGCTTTCGGATCTAAAATCGAATCGGACGGCAACATAAAGACGTCTTTAAACGGCGTCATAACATCGCTAACGATCTTCCTGCTTAATTCCAAAGCGCCAGTTACGATTTGTACTTCTTGGCACGTGCCCAAATCTTTTTCGAATTCTTTCGACATGCGAATAAGTTCCAATAGACGTTCGCGATTGTACACCTGGCCGACTTCCTCGCCCAAAATTTTATCCAACGCCTTGCTAATAGGCCACGATAACGGAAACGTTAATATCATGAAAAATCTCGTTAAATAAACGGTTCTCGCGCCGACGGCCAATCCGTAACGCGAACAAATTGCTTGCGGAATAATTTCGCCGAATATCACTATGCCCAACGAGGCGACCACTAATGCTATATAGCCAGTGGTCAAATCGTCGAAAAGAATGCTAATACTGCTGTTGACGACAACGTTTCCCAACAATAACGTGCATAACAAATAATTGCCAGACTTTCGTATGGGATAGATCTTTTCGGCGTAGCTTCTCTCGCGACCGTCGCCGACTTTCAATATGATCTTCAATTCGGTTTTATCCAACGACATTAATCCAAGATTTAATCCGCTAAACAAGCCGGATAATAAAAGTAAGAAGGCGATAACGATTATCTGAATCCACATCGGCATGTAATAAATTTTGACGTGATGCCGAGTTTTCAACGTCGCATATCCGGCGACGCCTTGATGAGCCCATTCTTGAGCGTCCACCACCGTCTTCAACGTTTCGTTTATTTTAATATTTGATTTTATAATACCGCCCAAATTGGGCCGAAAAGCGAAACAAACGTAATACGTCTTATCATCTTGAGGCAGTTCGATATGAAACGCAACTGAGTGAGGCTGATCGATTAAAAAAGCCTGTTCGGGAGCCAGTGCGGCGTACGGATCGCAGGATTCCGACGATTCGGTGAACAAAACGGCTTTTACGATTTCCAATCGTTCGCCGAAAAATTGAACTTTTATTTCGACATTCGGTTCAATAACGACGGCGCCTGAATCCCTTAAAGATAAAAATGATGCTAATTTCTTCATAAAATTTAACTCATTTTCAGTCAAATGGGAGAAACGAGAAAGAAACTAATAAGATGTCGAAAATTTGAAAATTAAATTGTTAAAAATTAAATTAATTATCTAAAAAAATTAATGAAATATAATTATCAAAGCTAAGTCTCGGTTTCATATGTTAACATGATAATATTAATATATTATTAATAAATTATATTAATATTTGCGTGAAATCATTTCGATCCTCATCAAATCGAAACCGAGTTTTTATCATTGACGTTTACTCGGCGTTTGTTTCATGTTTTCACGTAAAGTCAATCAAATAAAAACAAAAGTCTGTATTGAATTTAAGCGTTCAAATGTTTGCTGAAAGCGATAAAACGAAAACAAGCGTCCGTCCGGTTTACGGTTTTGCGAGCTAAAGCAATTTATATGTCGAAACCGGTTAAATTAGTTGAAAATCGTTCCAAAACTGAAAACGTCTCGTGAAGGAGATTTTTTTTCGTTAAGTTTACTTGAATTATATTTTAAAAAGACACCGACATTCGCAAATGTCAAGAAAAAACAACAAGAAAATCACATTGGAACTGTTTGTCGAAGCTGAATTCGCCGGGGCAGTACTTAAAAACGTCAAAAACTTCAGTTAAGATTGCGATGCGTTTCCAACACCCGTCGAAGAATAAGAAACGTAAAGACAAACTCATTTTCAGCATTACTGATACATCTAAACCACTAGATAAAAACAAATAAAAGGTCAAAAATTATTGCAATTATTGAATTCATTTTAGGACATATATTGCAGTTAAATTTGACACGTTTGAAGGCAACCAAGGTTTCATTACTTTTGATTCATGATCGTGAAAAATAACTATTTTGACACAGAGAACGATCTGTTTAGATAACCACATGAAAAAGTCGTGTAAAAAACATACTCGTAAGCGACCAACGCCTCTTTGTTATATACTCGTAAGCCGTACAAAATTGGTTCATCTTTCGGTCGACCACCGGCGAACGGATCCGAATATACCGTCGGGATGACGATCCATATAATGCAAATAAAATAAATAGATGTTTTTTCCCGCTTCGGTGGCGCCATTCAACGGAACGACACCGCGCATAAAACACAGTAAGACTATTGTGGAAGAAGAAACGAACAACGAACGACGACGCTCCGCTCCCTACAGCATTAACGGCGAGTAGAAAAACTAGCGTTTTCTTATTTCAATTCGACCTTTTTATTTACTCTCTTTCTCTCTCTCAGTAACGTATTTCGTTCAATTTAATTTCATTCATGGACCCCAACCACAAAACGGTATTGAGATATTAGTTATTTGGGATATATTCAGTGCGCTATGATGGATAGTTGACGTTCTGACTTTCTAAAACAAATAAGTTGTCCTCGTTTACGATATATTGCTACATTTGCCCCTTCAATCACGTGCTCCAAGCTAGAGTGTACAGTACATCACCCCAAATACTGTGTTTGTAATGAGTTCAGGATGAAAGTAAGAAGGTATGATAGCAGAAATAGAATTAGTAATTGCTTTCACGTTTTAAACAAATAAAGTATCTTCATTTTCCATGTATTGCCCATTGTAGCGATTAGGACACTTCAGTCATGTATTCTCTAGTTCTTGCAGCTGCGCCTAAAGACTGCTTGATAACGAGTTCAATTAGAAAATATGGATGCACTTTTCTGTAATGAGAAAAAATTTCATAATCTGGTCTTCCAACAGGCTAAAACAATTTTTTAATATCGCCCGTCACGTGTTGCGATCGTTATTATAAAGCCGCTACCTGTGAGCACATGATATGGGTGGCTCTAATTTCGATACTTTCAGCGGTTACACAATAGCCAGCTGGAACTTTTGAATTATCATGTCGCACGATGATAAACGGAGCGTGAATTTCGGCCAAGCCATTGTCATTCCTGGCGAAGCACCGGAAACGGACGACGAAGAAGAAGACGGGAGTTTGGCATCGAACCGTAAGAAACCAAATGTAGAGTGCTTGTGAAATGATTTTGGTTATTACTCGTTTATAGCCGCGACAGTTGAAAGTGGCGTCCAGACCGGTATGAATTCTCGAACACGCCGTAGCAGCGTCCCATCGTCTGCGTCCAAATACGACAGGTATACAATGAAATTAAACCACTGTTTCGTTAATTCGTAACAATTAAATAGTTTTGACAACACTGCTAACTATTTATTTTGGGTTTAGCTTGTTGCAAAGAAAACTTCGAGAGAACCATCAGAATTTAGACAAACATATTACTGAATATTATTCCAAAACGATCGAAACTTTGAGCAAAGACGTGAAACGTATATCGCAAAGTATTGGCACCGCACAAACTGCTACTCAGGTGCCGTTTATTGTTTCATAATTAATTAATTTGTCGTTTATCGGTAACGAATTTAATCTTTCTTACGGATTTTGCAGGATGCTGCATGCAGCATTCGTTCGGTTGCTGACGTATTGTACAAAGTAGAAGAAAATTTCGATGTTATTTTTAACTGTCAATTTATGCCGGATTTACAAATGAATTTACACTTTCCAACGATTTGCAAATATCGAAACAATCCAAAATAGTAGACTGATTAAAACCATTCCTTCACTCTATTCGATAACGGGACGCCTTTAGCCAGTCTGAAAAATAGTGAACACGATTTATGAACCCACAATCGCATTCGTTAATAGTTTTGCTTTTTTTATTCTAAAGGCGCTTTAATAATTCTTCGTTGTATTAAATTTCCATAATATGACATAAATTGTTTCAAAACTATGTCTTTCATTGTTGTCGTGACGAGCAAATGATTTCCATCTTCAGTCGGCTTGTAAACCGAAATTCCCGCATTGCTCTCGAGAAATCTGAAAGGACACCGTTTCAACAGTAAAACAAACAAAAATATGTAAAATCACCTTAATTCTTCTCCGCCGTTAGGAACCTTTAACGTTACTGTTATGTAACCTTCGAGAACTTTTAAAGATTTTTCTATTTGGTCTTGAAGTTCAGGAATACCAGTTCCATGAAGACAAGACACGTGAAACGAATTACCAGACGGTGCTTCAAGTAAGGAAACGCTGAAAGAAAAATGTTCTTTTGTTTAAGCAAATGAGAGCAAATTACTTGCTTTTTACTCTTCCACACGATCCACTTTGTTGCAAACTTCTATCATGTTCTTTTTTAATTTATCAGGTAGTGATAAATTATCTAATGTTTTTAAAACATCAATTTTCTGCGATTCTGTGTCTGGATGACTTATATCTCGAATATGTATGAGTAAGCTCTAAAAGCGACTGATAATAATCAGAATTTATAACTAACTTGTTTCACAAATGGTACATACGGCACAGCGCACTTCGTCCAATGTTGCTTCAAAACTAGCCACGAGAGATGTAGGGATGTTTGAAATGAATCCAACCGTATCGGCGAAGTACGTATTTATTCTTGAAGTAGGTAAAGTTCCAAGATGCAGAGAGGCATCCAACGTTGCGAAAAGACGGTCTTCCGGGACTAGTTTCGAATCACCAGTTAAACATTTGATCAAAGAAGTCTTGCCTTAAACAGTTGTAAATGCATGAAATAACAAGAAATCGAAATAGACCTCGTACCTACCAGCATTGGTGTAGCCAACTACAGCAACTATTGGTAATTGTTTTTTGTGCACTTTATCTCGAATCAATTGTCGTTGACCTCTGACCTTTTCCAGGGCTTTTTCCAATTGGACTCGACGTTCCTTAATTTGCTTCATGTAATTGTAAGCAATATTCGAGTATTTCATAGAAACGTCACGATATTACAGTTATTAAATCTTTCAGCTCCTGTTTCTTTGTTCTGGCGGAAGCAGTTAAAGTACTGATGATATCTAACGTGTCGGGTAATCCCCCAAATTGTATGTCATGCAATCGTGCTCTAAAATTAATGAAAATATTTCAAAACAAGTTCAGCCGTAACTTTACTGATGAATACCTTGCGTATGGAATTTCTGCTAACGAAATTTGCAGCTTCGACACTTTGGATTTTGCATAAGTTTTAAATATAAGCAGGACAATATGATACCTGAAAACTAGTGAGGGTTAATTGTTGGCAAAAGCTGAAATGAAGGCATAAGAACAATTGCGCCTAAGTGGTCGCAAAAAGCAAAATTTGTGCTGTGTCTTGAATATTTACGAGCAAAGATCTGTTATTTCTAATAAATGGTGAAACTATATCCATCAAATTTATCTGCTTTTGAAAAGTAGGAGTACGTCGTAATAAGGACTCCTAGTACAGTCGACCTTCCGTATAAGCAACGCCAAGGGAGAGAGGGTCGACTGTAGTCGAAGTGATCGTTCAACACACAATGTGTGTTGTGTTTTGCATCATTTTTTGTAATTTCTGCCATCTACCTGTCATAAATAGGAATATGCCACAATGAGTTCAGTTCATTGAATTGTCTCGGCTCCAACACATCCACGTTGAGAAAAATGGCGTTAACAACGCGATTGTTATTTTTAATCTCGTCCGTTAATCGCGCAAAAATGCCGCTTGTAAAAACTGTTCTCTTCTTCGTGCTAAACTCGACGTTCGATATCGATGTACCGCAAACTTTCCAATTAGGCAACGTTTCCACGAGAGCTACCGATTCGTCCAACATTAGTTCAGGAGTTGTGTTTATATTTTTACGACGTCCCCATTTGATTTTCGGTTGAATTACGAACACGTTATTTACAGAAGAGGGGCTAATTTGTTTATTAAAGTTTTTCAATAGCTGATCAATTTCATTTTCGTCAATGTCGTTTCCGGCAACTTGTTTACAAAAACGGCGACTTGTGCAAGCACAGTTTCCTCTAATAAAGTAGTTCCTGCTAAGCAGGAAAGTTTTCAAAATGGGTCTCATATCTCAGCTCATATAAACAGAAAATGTTTTATCGTGTATGTCTGCTTTATTCGTGTTGTCTGCTTCGTAGGAGCATATAAAATGTAACAAATTCATTTACTACTGAAACCGTGAAACTCTGGACTGCTGCGAGTGATGGTGGGGAAGTGCATTTCCATTTGCACTTAGCATGTCTAAAAAGTTTCTTTTGGTATTTGTCGGGAAATAAATGTTACATGGACAATTCTGCATTTATTTTTTGTCAATTGTGCGTAAAATCCAAATATTTGGACTAATAATGATACTAAGTGTGCAGAATCGTGTTTTACGTCTAAGTTTCTTTCTTCTCACTATAGAAAATATACCTAATTAGCTTTTGACGGTTTTGATTGCTTATATATTTGCATATTTTATATTTAAGGCTTCTTTATCGTTTGATTTTGGGTTTTTATCAAGTTTTCTACGCTTTACTTCAAAACAGCTGCGTTTGTCGTTGAATATGAAAACGAAATTCTTCGTTTATGAAATTTGCAAGAAAAATTGAATTTCGAGCACATTTTGCGAAACTGATCGTTTTTATCCTAGTTTTTTAAGTTCGATCAATGGCCGAAACTGACCAATTTATCGAACAGCGCGAGGAAAACTATGACGCGGCTCAGGAACAACAACCTCAGACGAATTACGAAGTAGCTCCTCAGGCGGCCGCCATTCAAGAATACGCCGCCGAATATCCGAGGCAAAACAATACGCTTCAAATGTGGGGAAACAAGGAAACAATGAATTTAAATCATCTCGTTTTGGAAAACATCGTTCAATCGCCGTATTTTCGAAATAAATTATTTACGTTGAAAACGTTTCACGAAGTTGTCGACGAAATTTATTACAACGTAAAGAAATAAAAGAAACTGTCGTAATATTTACTATTTACTTTTGCTTTCTTTTAGGTTACTCATTTAGAACCGTGGGAAAAGGGCACCAGAAAAACTACCGGTCAAACGGGAATGTGCGGCGGCGTAAGTTAAAATTTTTTGCGTTTCTATTTTCGACACCAATACGTTACGCTCTGTACCGATTTTAGGTTCGAGGCGTCGGCGCTGGCGGAGTAGTGAGCACTCCGTTCTGCATTCTTTACAAATTGTTTACGATGAAATTAACTCGAAAACAATTGTTAGCTTTGTTGAATCACGCCGATTCTCCGTTCATTCGAGGTTTGGGCTTCATGTACATTCGCTTCTGTCAACCACCGGCGTCGTTTTGGGACTGGTACGAGAACTATTTGGAAGATGAAGAGGTAAATAAAGCTATTTCATACTATGCTTTAGTATTTGTTTATTCATTTTATGTATATAGAGGTAAAAAGTAATTCGCTTATTTGGCTCCAAAATTTACGCTGTTTTTTCGTATTTTTTTAAGGAAATTGATCCAAAAGCTGGCGGTGGCGATACAATGACAATTGGACAAATGTGTAAAATATTTTTGACGAAATTGGAATGGTACGCGACGCTGTTTCCGCGCATTCCTGTTCCCGTTCAGGTATGGTTGTACGAGTTTTTGTGTTGTAAAACTTTTCGACGCGTTTCCGCATTTTTCTTTTACCGTTTTTGTGATTCAGTTATTTACTGAAAATGTCGAAAAGTTTTATAACACTTTTTGATCCCGTAAATTGAAATTTGTTTTTATTTCTCGTGCCCTTTATTGTTTTTGTTCGTCGATCAAATCGTTCTAGCCATTTCAGCGTGGTCCTGGCACTTAAATTGTTTCCACGTTTATTTGTAATTCGAGCTCACATCCAATTTTATGATGAAACCACTTTTTATACTGACTGGTAATTAGAGTTGCCGGTTTACATATTTTTAGGATAAGATTCGGGTGAACTTTTTTTCATTTTCTTTGCGTTTCTAAAATACGGACAATTTTAGAAAGAAATAGATGTTAGAATGCGCGAACACAATAAAAGAATTTACGACCAATCTAGCGTCAACGAAGCAGAGGAAATAGTCGACGAATCTGCTCAGCAGAATCAGCAGCAGGAATGGTCCAACAATCGAACCGTCGAACGTGGCCGAAGGTATGTCAGTATGGTAAGACCATGTAAAAAAATCCTGACTGTCTCAAAATTTAAAATGACGAAACGAAAAAGAAGCACTTTGTTAAAAAATTTGTTTTCTTTCAGTCGTGACGGATCGCGTACATTTGGTGAAATTCGAAATGACCAATCAAGAAGTAACGAAACAAAAATTGCACCCACAAGGTAAACATTTCAGCCCAGTTCCAATTATAATTCATGTTCGACTGTATTTCATGTAACTATAGTTTATTTAGTTTATGTAACTCTTTTACGACTATATCGAATAACTTTTGTTTCTCCTTTTATGTCGAAATCACCTTCGTCGAGTCACCGACGACGATCTTCCCCGTCGCCTTCTCGAAAGAGGAATCGAAGTCGTTCGAAAGAACGTCGGCGTCATCATCATAAATCGTCGAACGATTCCAAATCCAGAGAAAGACATCATCGTCGACGCCGCGATGACAAGGAAAAGCGCGTCGACGAGAAAGAAAAACGAGTCGACGACAAAGAAAAAAGCGACGAAAAAGGTACTCGAGACGGTGATAAGGAAAAACGCAGCAGTGACGGTAAACGGCGTCATAAAAGGAGTCACAAACGTCGACACCATCACGGCAGATCTCGTTCGACGTCGAGAAGTCGTCGCGAAAGAAAACATCGAAGTCGCTCGCCGAGTCATAAAAAACTAAAAGAGGATTCGTCAAACGTCGTTGATGGGAAAAAAGGCGATTCCGATCACAACGAATCGAGAGAAGAAGGCGAATTGATGTGACGACGTGAAAAATTGATTATTTCTATTCATTTGATCAATTGAATTTTTAATTTTTTCTAAAAAGGAATCTTGTAAAATAATCGTACGCCTTCGATAATAAAATTTGACCTTTCGAACGAGTTTTTGTTATTTGCTGGGCAAAATTATAATGCACTGTTATATGGAGAATTCTTTATTACACTGGAGCATGCGAAAAACACCAGTCGCTATTGAATTTAAAGGAATCCATTAAACATGTCTGGAGAGAGCGGAAATTGGTGCTTGATTGAAAGCGATCCGGCTGTTTTTTCGGAGCTCATAAGAGATTACGGTTAGAAAAACGTTTCTGCACCTTTTTTTACTCTCGTGCACGCATCTTAAATTTTTTCGTTCAGGTTGCAAAGGTGTACAAGTGGAAGAGATTTATAGTTTGGATCCCGCTAGCTTCGAAGATTTAAAGTACTGTACATAGTTTGAATTGAAAAATAAGTTTAATTTCGTTTCATAAATTGCATCTAGACCGGTTCATGGGTTAATTTTTTTATTCAAATGGCGACCAGATGATGAACCGACCGGAGCAGTCGTCCGAGATTCGAGACTCGGTGAAATATTTTTTGCTCAACAAGTGGGTATGATTATAAAGCAAAAATGACGAACGAAATTGAAACTCGTTTTTATCAAAACAATCTTTAGTATTTTTTCACGCTTTCCGAAATTAAGAATGTCAAGGCAAATTTGCTGATTATTTTTGAAATTTTTACAATGTTGAATACCTTTCAGGTGATACAAAACGCTTGCGCGTCTCAGGCAATCATAAATTTGTTGCTTAATTGCGACCATTCTGACGTCGAACTTGGCTCTATTTTGGCTGAATTTAAAAACTTCACAACTGGTTTCGACCCTGCTGTGAGAGATTAAAACAAAGAAACTGTTACAAATATTTCTCAAATATTTTCCTTGGTCTGTAGACTCGAGGTTTATGTTTAAGCAATTCTGAACAAATTCGTAAAGTTCACAACAGTTTTTCTCGTCAACAAATTTTTGAAATTGAATCGAAACTACCCGAGAAAGAAGACGTATTTCATTTTATAACTTACGTACCGATAAACGGTAACTCAATTTTGACTTCATTTTACAAGTTAACGCGTTAGAATATATTTTGTTTCGTTCAAATTCAAGGTCGTGTTTATGAATTGGATGGTTTGCAAAATGGGCCGATTGATTTGGGTAAAATATTGGAAAACGGCGATTGGCTCGACGTTGTTCGTCCTGTAATCGAACAACGAATTCAAAGGTTGTCAATTTAATTGGTTTGATCGATTTGCTGTTAAAAAATTCACACTGTACGACTTTGTAGATACAGCGCGGGCGAAATACGTTTCAATCTTTTAGCTGTCGTTTCGGACAGTAAACAAAAATATCAAACTAAATTAGAGCAATTAGCCGCTGTAAGAAGGAGTGAATTGGTCGAAAAACAAACTCAACACATTTCTTCATATTTCTCAGAGTGGAAATGACTCGGCGGAAGTTGTTTCTGAAATTTATCACCTTCAAACATTGATTAACGACGAAGATCAAAAACGAGAGAGATTCAAGGTTTAGTTGATAATTTTTAATTTTACGATATTGTATCATCGGAAATGTGATATTATTAATAGGCGGAAAACATTCGAAGACGTCATAATTACATTCCTTTTATTGTCGAATTGTTGAAAATTTTGGCTGAAGAAAAAATACTGGTTCCTCTCATAAAAGAAGTGCGCAAACACGATTCGAGTTTTAATACTTTTCAAAGTTTTAGAAATTGAGCTTAAGAAGCTGAAAATACGTTATTGCAGGCTAAAGAAAAGGCAAAATTAAAAAATGAAGAGAAAAAGGCGAAAAAATCTTCCTAATTCAAGTTAAATATTCGAAACAATCTTCAAGTTAAATTACTTTTTTGTTCATTGAGTAGCTCGTTGACTAAAGTTTTGACATTATTTGCATTCAAACGCTAAATTTCAGTTAATTTTGTCATTTTTTTGATACATCTTCAAAACAAAATTTCATGAGTACAACATCTTCAAAACAGTAGTGTACATGGAACAACATTTACTTTTTTTAAATAAAGTTTCTTCTTTTGATAGTTAAAATTCGCAGTACATAGTTATTTCTGACAATTAATTAGGGTTGATGTAGTAGGTTATCTGGCTCAGTGGAAGTTACGAAACCCCGCATTATATTTGTTTTTTGAGAAAAATGAGTCAAATATCGACTAAACCCACGTAAAATATGTTTTTATTCCAGTAATACTGTTAAAAAGACCACAAAACTGAAATATAAAACTTGTGGGTTGTCGATTCTATTGTTAGTTTTGGTAATGACGTCAACGATTTCGTGCAAAAGTGAAACATAACAATATTATTCAAATATAATTTTTTAACGATTGGAAAGCTTTTTGATGTGGTTTGCAAACGAGTCTCGAATTGTTATTTTCGAGGGCGAAAAAAGAGTCATGCGCTCCTACTTCGTCAAAAACTGTGTAGGCGACTCGTTTTCTAGTAAACATAGCCATAAACAAAATAAACCGTGACAAAAATGGACTTTGTCTCTGCCGGTCGTTGTCTCTTATTTACCGCGGATAAATCCATAAATATTATGTGAGCAACGCACAAAGATTTACAAGCAACAAATAAAGATCAACTTTTATTTTAAGTTGAACAAACAAATTGCAAAACAATTGATGGAAATTTGATTTGACAATTTCCAACGATAACTGATGGAGAAAGGCAAAGTTTTTTCTGAATATTACTCAAATGTTCGCTGCTGTTATCCACTTCGCTTAGTTTGCGTTTATTTCCTGATGTCGATAGCGAATGTTCACTTTTCGATTGATCAGTAATAATAATAACGTCATTGTTCGAGATCGATGAATTTTTATCCTGACATTCAGTTGGTCCAATAGTATCACAAGCAGAAGGAGATAAGTTTTCGCAATTGTCGGCAATATGATGATTTTTGTCAAATTTGGAATTTATATCATTACTGGATGTAGATGCAAAATTATCACTAACCTCAGGAATAGGAGAATTGTATTGTTGTTGAACTGAGCTAAAATACAAAAACATCGTTTGTTAAAATAGTTGTAATAGAAAAAACATCAATCTACAAGTATGGTCGCAAATGCTTGCAAGCAGATATTGGAAATTACTGAAAATGATGAATGGTGCAACGCTGATTGACAGTAAACGAAATGTGGAACATCTTATCTTACCGATATTTGATTTCTTTTCGAGCGTTTTGCAGCAACCGCAAAATTAGCAAGTTTTTCCTCAATTTCGCACCACCCTTTTCATTTTTGCTGTTGACAATTTTAGCGAATGATAACTGGATAAGACGATCGCACATCTTTCAATATATGGTAAATTTAACGAGGATATTGTGTTGATCCAACGAGGTTCGCCACTCGTTTTTATTAATGTGAATCGTATTTGAAATATATATTTCGTATCTATTTTGAGCAAAACAAAAGGGAAATAAACCGCACACGTACGCACGTCGGCTGTTTGAGTGAAAGCGAGTTAAAAACGAAATGTGAAACGTATAGTCGCCTCGGTCCCCGACGAATAAAATGGGAAGATGAGGAGGAACGAATCAAACGACCGACCGACACCCGCACGTTTTCGTTCGACGTTTGTCGTTTTCTCACAATTCGATCAAAAACCTCGTCCGATATCCTCCATTCCTGTTCTGTTCAGTCTTCTGATTAACCAGTTCTGACGAAATTGCCCACGTTTTGCACGCGACAATGCAACGGGAAACGGACGAAAGAATGACGCATACGCAATCAGCCAATATAAAAAAGAAAGAATGACGTTTTTATCGACGCTCCCGTCTTGCGTCGTCGTCGTCGTCGTCGTCGTCGCTTAGAAGCGATGGCTTCGGGCCAGTTTCTTGCATCACCGTCGTCTGTTTCAGCATTACGTAATTTTTTTATATCTTTTTTACTGTCTGAAAAATTACGCAGTTGCACTTTTAAAACCCAACCTTGTCCTAAAGCTGCGTTGAATTAAAATAATAGTAAGCAAATTATGAAACGTCGACGAATTACTTTACTTTTCTGTTGTTTCTGAATTTACAGAAATTTTGTTTTCCCCACGCATTTATACGCGTTGTTGGAAAGACTTTCGGCTGATTCCTGTTTACGAATTGATGCCAAACGGGATCGTCGACGCAAAATGACGTTCGATGCACAAAAATTCCTTTTATTTTAACAATGGTAAACTACAGTAGTATCAAATTAAAACATTTACTAAATGAGCGGTAATTTGCATCTGAAGGTATTAATTAAAAAGTTATAAACATTTCAATTAGCGTTTTGTAATGAAAAGAAACGTAAATTCATTCCAAGTGGACAATTTTCAAATTATGCATCGAGAAGAATCAAAAAAGAAAATGGAAGATTGAACCTTCTTTTGCAAGACTACACGTTTCGCCCCTTCACAGAACTTTCAGATAAAATCGTTCACGTTGCTGTCTTTGGCAAATAATAGACAGTCTTTTTATCTGAAATGGATTGTTGTCGTCATTTTTATCGAAGTTGATAATTTTATTTGCAACAGCCGGCTTATAATTCAATACTTAATTTAATTCTATAGAAATAAAATAATAATAGTTACAGGAAGGTTTGTAAATTTCTTACGTTTAATGTGGATAATTAATGTTACACTATAAAATAAATTATAGCTTGCTGCAAAATTTTAACGAAAGGTTTATCGAAAATATAGTATCAGGTTATCTGGTTTCAGAATACTAGAACGGGGAAAAACTTTGGAATTTAAAAATGCACGATCTTTTTATTTAATGAGAAATTACAGTAAAATGTACTTCCGTTAGCTGTTTTCGTTTATAAAGCATAACGCTAATCTATGCTACGATGAAAAATATGTTGAAAGGAAAAAGACAAAACGAAACGTTTCCCAGTTGTCGACAGTGTTATGTCGGCGGTTCATGGCTGGTAGGGTCGTAAAGTAACATTCTGAGCATTTTCCAACGTTCCTTCGTTTCGAATAGAGCAAAGAAAACGGTTTTCGAAAAATAGAATGGTTAGCACTATACGCTCTGCAATATGCGGAACGTCGCCTATAGCTTAACACAGGAGAACCTTGCTAAATCGTTCGTCTGGTGCCTCCGTCGGTTCAATTCTAAGTTTCGAACTGAAATTTACAACTGCTCGAACGTTATCCCTTTTCCATAGTAAACTTTC
This sequence comes from Prionchulus punctatus, assembly GCA_034698125.1. Lineage (NCBI taxonomy): Eukaryota > Metazoa > Nematoda > Enoplea > Mononchida > Mononchidae > Prionchulus > Prionchulus punctatus. The sequence continues at coordinate 85,836 of JAQGBA010000015.1, read as the reverse complement.
TTTCTACAAAGCTACAGCCAGCAGGGCAGTTAGAACACAAAGCCGCTAAACGAGGCCCTAAGTTCGTATAATGGAGAGAAACCCCGACGAGGGACGGGGACGACGGCGGCCAACGAAACGAACTGTGCAACGTCTGTCGCGCGTTTTCGCGCACAGTTTATTCATCGAAATGCCAAAAACTGTTGCTTCCTCTTGTCACTTTTAAAACAGAAGCGCGCACAGCGAAATCATGCGGCGCTTCGACTGACGCCCGAGGTACATCGGTTGGCCGAGGCAATAACGCGCATTAGAAATACACAACCCAAGTTACTGAAGAGAGCCACTGTACGTTTTTCGAGTTACGAAACTTAGTTTGTTCCGATATTTTCTATTCCACAATAGTGATATAAAGAGGAACCGAAAAGTAAGTCGACATTACAGTTACTTTCATACCTGCTTAATTTCGGTGTAACTGTTGAAATAGTCCGTGTATGAAATATCCAGTACAATTCGTAGCCATTTTGAGGAACGAGTCGAAAAAATACAGGGACCGTCCTTTGCTTTCAACGTATTTTTGCGTTAATTTTGTACTATTCTACAGCGCTCATTTGTCGATTCTTTGCACGTTAGGTAGAAATAGGAAACCGTCTTGGGTGTTCGTCGAGGCTTACTATGGAATCGGGTAGTAATTTCTTCGTCTAATGCATGCCAACTATGTATTCGTATATAGTTAATGTCGTCGTTTTTCAATACTCAAAAATTTACAATCGTTACAGCCTGTCTGTCCGTCGGTTCTTGTGCTTGTGCTTGTGCTTTGGCGTCGATCTGTTCGATCGACCGACCAAGGCTCTCGTTTTGAGTTTTTCTATTAAAGCCGAGAAAGGGTGAGTCCAATCGGTCAAATCCATCGCTAGTCTCTCTCGTTCTAGCTCTCGCATAATATTCAAGGGGAACGGGGCGTACGTTCGTACCGAGCAATCGTACACGTACTGTTCGACAGAGAAACGGAAGATTGAAGTGGAAAAGAAAGGATCCGAGTGAAAACGGACGGCTCGTACTATATAATACAGCCAGAGCTTATTGATTCGGGCCTAATAACATTTCGCAATTCAGCTCGGGCTCCCAGAGTCGCAATTACGGGCCGCGCTCGCACTGTAAGCCGCCAGTTTGTGTTTCGTATTCTCTCGCGAAAGAACTAGCTTCTTCGCTTCTTTCTAGCCCGCCGTCGAGGGTTTGGTTCGGTTGGTTCGATGTTGTCGGCTGTCACTTAACGGTGCGCCCCGTCAGCCCATGCTGGGCAGTCGCGGTCGCGTTATCGAAAACATTTACGCCGTTTTCTGTGCCGAATCGAGGAAAGAGACTGTGCCGCCGTTCGTTCGACCGAAGCCGAATAAAGCTTAGTACGTTCCGTTTGTGTTTCGATTCCGTTCCGTCGGAATATTGATTCCGGACGTGCCATAATGCGGGGCGAGTGTCGGGCGCGCGCGCGCGACACAACTTTACCGATTTTGTGCTCTCGCCTTTGTCGCGCGCCTCTTCTAATGTACAGTCAAATAGTTCTTCGCCCGAGCTAACCAACAACAAACTCGATACTCGAGGCTAGTCTTACAATGGACTGTACGCGAAGCGAGCGACGGCGACGGATGCGTGTTTCGCAGCGATGCTGAACGAGAAAGCGTAGCTCGATCGGATACAATGGTACGTTCTCGGTTCTCAGCAGCTTAGCATAGAGTACTATACGATTTTTAGCCATGAAGCTGGTCGCTCGTCCGCCCGATGTATTATACAGAAGCCGGCTGTATTGATCTCGTGTTCGTTCGGTTCTCTCGGTTCTATGTCCTCCGCTCTCTGTACGTAACATACACTCTTCTAGTCGGTCCTGCTTTCAATTTTCCGTTCCATTATGTCGGGGCTTCGGCGCTTGGTTCGTTACGCGGGCGGGCGGCAGGCGAGCAGCATTCGTTAAAATTACAGTGTCGACGATTTTTGCTTCAGTCGTTGCAGCTGGTTCCCCGATGCTTTCTGTTTTTTTATTTGTTAGCTCAGTCTACATTGCACGCACCCGGCTTGGTGTTTTCTGTCTGTTGTACATGTGTTGTACGTTTGGGTCGACGGCGATAGGATAGAATAACGACCGAGAACGGTTGTGCGCTCGCTTAGCTGTTTCGCCTGTACGTATATAGTGAAACGACAACGGCCGACAGTTAAACTTTGCGCTATATGTACAATGTACAAGGCTACGTTTGATTTTAGATTGTCTAGCTGTTTTGCGTAGGTACGATACGATAAGTTTTGGCGAATGCGTTTTGTGCTTCGTTTTGTACTCGTTTTTAGCAACTTGAACGCGGCTACGATGATATTTGTAAGTTTTTACGCGTACAGTCTTTTCGCAATTCGATCGTGGAAAGTTTTTCGGAAAATTGTTCACTCGACCGGTTTTAATTTCTATTTACATATGCATACCATTTTGTGTAAATTCGGTTTCAACAGTAACGTCTTCAGTTTTCGACGTTTCTCTTGTCTGTTTCTTTAATTAGTCGTAGAACTGTTTTACGTTGACGCAATATATTTTTTACAATTTTTTTTATCTGTTTTTTGTCCTTGTAATTTCGCATCAGCTAAGGTCACTCCAAATGTATTATTTCGCAATAATGAAAAAAACAGGAAAGGGCACATGTCCACTTATTCTTTGTCTTTTGTAAGTCGGTCAGTCGCGTTTTGTTTGTCAATGGCGCATGTATCGCATTTGTGTCAATTCATTCGATCGCCAGCGCAATTTCTTTGACCTCGCCTTCAAAAAGGCAAATCATAATCGTGTTTGTCAATTTTTCGCTGATAAAAATTGTTTTTTTTGTATTGACAACAAGGTGTTGTTTTTCAGCATGGAAATGCCGAAAGATAGGAGAAATCGAAAACCAGCAGCGAACTTTGTTGACAGCTTACTTCCGGCGAAGAAAGCTAAAACTGAAAACAGTCCGTTAGTTAGTGTATCGAACGTGAAATTGGAGCATTTCGTTGATTCTTCGACGCCGTTCGACGAGCTCCTTGCCGACGGCGAGTCTCCGCCAATCGACGAAGACGAAGGTACGCTCGAACCGCCAATCAACGGCGACGGCACGAATGGTAATTCGACATACTTCACCTGTTCGCACTGCAATAAATTTTTCTGGTCCGAAGCCAGTTTGAAACATCACAGCAGTTTATATCATAGCGAGAAATCGTTCGTGTGCGAAATTTGCGGAAAAGCGTTTCGATTTCGTTCGAATTTAGCCGAACACCGTTCCGTGCATACGTCGCTAAAACCGTACGTATGCAAATATTGCGGTAAATCTAGCCGCTTGAAGGGAAATTTAACGAAACATATATTGAAACATCATAAAAAAGAACAAAACGCTTACATCGGCAAAGACGATATCATTATCCGAAAGGGGAAGAAATCCGTGAAGGACCCCGCCGCCGTTGACTTTCTCGAAAAGTCGATGATCGTCTTATCGCCTGATCAAGGAAACGGCGGCGCCAATTCGGCTTCGGCGCATTTGTACAATATGGCGAAAAGTAGCGAAAAATCTGATTCGAAAAAGAGCAAATCATCATCGAAAAGTTCGCCAAACTTAGGCAATACTTTGTCATCGGTTTCGGCGGCTTTAGCGTCAGTAAATGAAGTTATCGACGCAAATTTCACAAACAGTATTGTGCCGTCATCCGTCGATGAAGCCCGTTCGTCGTCGAAATCAGAAACGTCGGCCATGTGCAACTCGGGCAACGACGATAGTTTACCGGTTGAAAACTGTTACACTCTATTCGGACAATCATCCGATTCGCCCGATTCCATAAATCCGACGTTTCAATTAAATTTTGATCATCTTCTTAATTCTAGTTCCATCGCCGAATCGCCGAATAATCGCTTGAAACCGGACTCGTCGACAAATCATTCGTCCGGCGGCGGTCAATCGACGCTTAATACTCGATGTTCTCATTGTGGTAAACACTTTCGAAAATCAGCGAACTTAGCTCTTCATTTGGCGACGAAACACGGCTCGTCGTCGTCGACGCCAGTGTCGGTTACAGCTAACTTGCCACTTTCTTCCGAATTGATCTTGCCGAATCATCCTTTAATGAAAGGGTTGGAATTGTTTCCGTCGAGCCCGCCGCCGTTGAAGTTGGGCAATAGAAGCGCGTTGGTAAACGGTGCCGCCACTGCTGCAACGTCGTTAGGCTCTCTGCTTATGAGTGATCCAACGTTAGCCGCGTTATCAGCTAAGTGCGGCGTCTCTTCCACGCCGAAGGAACCGATTATGGGTACCGGATCCGGTCTGACGAAAGATTTGAAAGAAATTAAAGCCGTTCTCGACGAGTTGAAACACGGTCTTCCGGACGCGTCGAAAGTAGAAACGTTACTGTTAGCCGTAGATTCTCGCGTGAAATTGCTAGAAAAACAAGTGGATTTATCGTTGACCACGCTCTATTCGTTGGTGCAAATGCAAAGCGAAATGAATTCGGCTTTTGTACAGTTTAAATCCGATATATTGGAACAGTTGAAATCTTTACAAAATTCGTTGAAAACCAAAGATGACTTGAAACACAAATAAAAAAAAGTGTCATTTATTTTTTCGATACTGTACGAGTGAAAGTTCAAGTTGATGTAATTGTTTGTGTTTTTTTTTTGTTATTTTTTTGTCATATTATATCGCCAATTATGGAATATCAGTTTTAATTTCTTTGCCATGTTTGATCCTAGTCGTTTTTTTTTGTTCGCAGTGCGTTTATTAGTGTGTGTTAAAATTATTGTTCAGGACTCGTTTTTGTCGTAGATTATTACTGTATTTTTCTTTAAGTTTCAATATCGTGATTTTAGTACATGATTGATTACTTATTTGATAAGAAACTGACTGGAAAGATCATCAATATATTATGTAGTAGTTTAATATAACCTTGTGACAATTTTGTTGACGTGTTAACTGTTTTGTCGAAATTCCACCAAGTTAGCATTGTAAATAAATTATGGTCGTTTGAGTAGATAACAAAATAGTTTTTGTACATAATTTTGCTGAGTTCACTTGTATGGTGTTTGTACTAGAGCTAAAACAATGGCAGCATTGCAAACGTTTTTGAAAGCTGAACGAACTGTTTATGAAACGTTTGACGACTATAATATTGTAACTTTCATTAAAATTTTTTTTTTGTTTTTGTTGAAAATATGTAACAGATAGAAAATTCATCCTTGCAATGGTTCGATTCATGAAATTTATCTTTCATAGTAACACTAACTTATTTTTCATAACGAATTATGCACAAAACTGTGAAACTATATTTTATAAAAGGAAATTATCTTTTCATTTGTTTACTAAAGTTAAGTCGTTCCAAACAAGTAAAAAATCACTTTCACATTTTTGCTCTGTCGAAAGCAGTCTTGTAGTTCGTTCGCTCGGTCATTTTCATCGGAACTCGTCATCCGTTTTGTCAAACGCAAAACGCGTCGAATCGATCGAAATCAAACTGAAGTTCAAAAAAGCAAAAGAACCCGAAAGTGAAGAGGCAAAGGTATCATCAGACAAAGAAAACGTTGGTATCTAAAACCCTTCTTGCTTGCATCGTGTTATTCATAATGACCGCATTGTTAAACATTCGCATTGTCACCGTATTCGCATTGTTAAACTGTCGCATTGTCACCGGATTCGCTTGATTTGCACCCGAACGACTCCAGAAAGTGTAACTGAAAATAAAATATTACTTTTATACAATTACCTTTCGCCTTCAAAAATGTATCGTTCTATTCTTTATTCTAAAAGTGGTTTATATTCCAGGTTATTATGCCGCTTCAAGCGCCAAAAAATATGATCAAAGTTGTCAAATCAACCTACTTCCTACTATTACCAGCTAGTATTTTTCCAATTTTTTCGTATCCAATTGCGCTGTATATCAATCTCGGAATTTAAATGAACTATTTTGATCTATTAGGCTCACTTCCCTACAAGGTGTTATTTGTCGCGACGCCGTGACGATCCCAGCGTATCTAGCGTATCCGAAACCGAGACATTTCCTTCTTCTTGAAAGTGGAATAAGTGATGTCTGTGCATTTTTCTGATCTAGTACACCCCCTAATTTTTGCATCTCTTTCAAATGCAAAAGGTAAAAATTTGCGTAAATTGAGACCCATGATTTGGGTTCCAAGGGGTTAAGCCGAAATAAAGATAACGTCTCACTCAATGTGAAGACTGATCAATGGAATGATCAATGGATGGAACTCCAAAATGCAATTTTTACCCTAAGTAAAGCAAGTGAAATACCCATTAGCCAATTAGAGGCATTGCGCGCACTACTACGTGGTCAAACATCAAGTTCGAACATCGAATTTTCATGAATCAAAAATGTGTCAAAGTGAAATAGTGAATCGTCAAGTCATCGGAAAGTGGGGATAAAACTACAGGATTCGATGAAGTAACACTTTCACAATTTTCCTTAGTTAAAACGCTTCATCCAAAACCGTTTTCCATTTCAAAATCATTGTCAACTTTATCCATTTTCTAAGTTAATTGTCCATTCCATTTCAATTATTTTCCCATTTTATTTTACTATTCTCTGTTACGGATCAGTTGTAGTGCAATTTGCACAAGTCTCAGATGTCAGTTACACAAACGAATTTTTCCGTTTGTTTGATATGAAGTGAATCCGATCTCCAGTTTGGATTGACAAGATTGGCACGTACGAATCAAGAACTGAATGTAGTGTGCCGGCTCAAGCTCAACCAGATTGCAGAAACCACTTACGTACCTCGTCCGAACTGAATCTTCAGTCAAACTGTATGATTTTGCGTGTTGTTGTGGCCGCTCAATCGTCCGTAAGAGTACGAAACGGTCGATGCGCCATTGGATCATGCGTTCCGCAAATAGGTGTCTTGTAATCTAAGCCCATTTCACCGAAGTTCGTTTTTCTGTTAAAATTTCTTACGGTTTTAAATCGTTTGTGTTAAAATTAAAATTTTGCTCATGTAGTCTGGATTGTACAATTCAAAAACAGCAACAACTGAACGATGCAAGTTTTCAAAACGTAGCGAATACTTGATTTTGCTGATATAAGAAAAATAAATTACCGAACTGTAAGAGAAATTTATTATGTACAGAAATTTATCACTTCTACGTAAATTTTAGATTAATTACACGGTTTCATTTTTAGAATAATTAAAAATTGTTCAAAAACCTGCTGTAAACGTCCCTTCCGTTTTTCGTTCGAACAGTAAATTTAACATTTAACAAGAAAAGGATGAGAAAAAGGTCGTGAGCATTAACTGTTAATTAATTGTTAACTATTATTAACTGTAATTACTTGTCAACTTTTTCAGGTATCTTGTACATTAGTTGGTTTAGAAATTAAGTGAATTACTCAATTCACTGGCTTTGCCGAATTAAACAATGCTATATAGTTTTATTGTGTTGTCATCCAAAGCCGACAATAAAATTTTGGATGAAAATTTCAATTACATGCACGAATTCCCAGTTTCAGGCTGAAATTAGGTCGAAATTATTTATTGCTTAAGCGAAAGATTGCCATTTATGCGAAAGATTGTCAATCAGTGTTGAATTTTAGATGTAAAACTTGTTTCATAAGGTAAACAAGAAAAATCGTTATGCGTCCATAGTAACGCCAAGCTTCATTAGCAGCTCGGTCTTTATCCAAACTAACTCACTGCGTGTATTTGTTCGTTCAAATGCTAAAATGGAAACTTATTGAATCGGTCCATAACGATTAGTTAGTTGATGTGTACTACGTTGAAATGCGTCTACGTATTTGTTCATATTCGTATTGAAAATTCAACCGTTTATACAAATTTTATTGCGTCGTTCGAAACTTGCGTATGATTTCCAGAACGACTCGTGATACATTTATCATACAATTATCTTTACATGTGTTCTATTCAAAACTGACACCAATGAATGTAAAAAAACAGCTACGATCGTCACGTAAAACCTTTTAACAATGTATAACCTGTTCGATGCGGCGGCGTTATTAGCTCCGCCTACCGAACGTTCATTCATTCGACGTTCTATATTGTTGTCAATTTAGCCGTCCGAAGCGATCGGGAGCAGTTCAATTTTTCGTTTCATTCGATCCGTAAGTGTCTGTGCTTGGTTGCTTGGTCGATCGAGAAATTCTTAAGTAAATAAGTTGTTTGTTATTTTGGCTTGTTGTTGAAGTTGTTTTTTATTTCAGGCGCACGACCTTCCGCGTTTTGCTTTAATACGAAGACAATCAGACGTTCGTATCGTTTCAATTTTCGTCCACATTTGTCAAAATGTCTCTTTCGTTGACGGTCAATAGCAGCAATAAAATGACGTTGCTCAAGTATTTGGCGTTACCTCAAGGCGATCGAGTTCAAGTTATGTACGTTTGGATCGACGGCACTGGCGAAGGTTTGCGAGCCAAAACTCGAACCGAAACCTCCGAACCAATCAGTCCAGAAGGTACGTTGAAGCTTTATTTGGTTGTGACGTCATAAATTTGGTTCACGTTTTTTGGCTCGTTTTCTATGACCGCTGTCACAACTCGCGCAACTCTCATTGTATGAAGTACAATTGAATCGTTACCGTAACTAATGCTATTCCATTGAAGTACTGTTGGTGCTAATTAACTTCTCACCCACCGCATGTGATAAATGTTGCCAAAAATGACGAAAATTTATTATAAAATTGCGTCTCTAATTGAATTTTTCTCTAAATGAACCGGTCGCTGTAACTTGTATTATAATTTTAAAAACTTTTTGAGCGAACACGAAATTTGTTGAGAGTAATTTTAATGAAACGTAAATTATAACTGAAACTTTTAATGCATTGTACAAAAGATTACTTTTCCGCCCTCCATTGCTCTCACGCCACATGTCAAACATAATTTGCATGATTGACGTAAAATGGAAACGCATTCTTTACGATTAGTACTTTTCACAACAATGACAAAATTCACCAAACTTTTAAACTTCAAAATCAAACTTGTTAATAGATTTACCGATTTGGAACTTCGATGGCTCGAGTACCTATCAAGCCGAAGGGTCCAACTCCGATATTTATTTGTATCCCGTTGCTTTGTATCCGGACCCGTTTCGCGTTGGCAAGAACAAAATAGTGCTTTGCGAAACGTACAAATACAACAAAAAGCCGACCGGTAAGCAACTATTTCGCGTTTCACGTTTCTTAACCTTTTTTCCAACTGTTCCAACTCTTGTATTATTGTGTCATTGTTGAGCCGGTTTTAAGCTTGGTTTGATAAGAACCATGAGTTCATTTGTTCACTTTTGAGAAACTTGTGTTAACGAATATACTTCTTTAATCTCGTTATTGTTGCCACTTTATACAAAGCGACGATTTCTTTGTATCGTTTTGTACATTTCAAATATTTACACAGAAAGCAACAAGCGACACACGTGCAAACAAGCTATGGACTCTGCTAAAGATCAAAAACCATGGTTCGGAATCGAACAAGAATACACCATGTTCGATTCGGATATGCATCCCTTGGGGTGGCCTAAACAAGGATTTCCTCGTCCTCAAGGTAAAAAATTGGTACCACGATTTTGAACAAATTTTGTAAACTCGTTCTAAGCTATCACTAAATGTTGAAACCGTATAATTTCTCTTGTCAATTGTTTAATCGAATTTTATTTGTTACTTAGTTTTAAGTTATTAGTTTTGGCGCCGAAAAATAAATGTCGCGACTGTGTGACAGATTTCGAACGGTTTTATCTTTCGATCGACACAAATTTAGAACCCGTGTCTATTTTCTTTTGTTTTTAAATTTAATTTCGTTGTTTGCCTTCCTACTCAAGGCTACGGCCGCCGACATAAGTTTTTGCGGCCAGGCATTTTTGTCTTTTGATTTGATCCCAATATTGTTCTTGTTCACGTGCGAAACCCATTTATTTTACAATCTAATGAGGACGTTGTTTAGTTTCATAAATTTGTTACGGATAAAAGGCAAAGTACATCTTTACAGCTCGGCATAATATTACTTCAAGAAAGATTGTAACTAATGCAAAAAATTGTCTCTGTAACAACCTGTTCACGACACGGAACCAAGTTGAAAAACCGCAGAACGAACTTTGACTTGTTTTCGTCTGAGAGCACGTATGTATCATTGTCAAGTCTGTTTTCGCGCTATCGTTTTATCTATTTGTAAACAGCGTTCGTTCACTAAGCTAGCACGTTCTGTCCCCGTTTTGAGTTCTTTTGCTTGCGGTTGCGATGTAATGCGTCGTTAATAGATCAATTCAATCTATGACAACTTAGCAAAATGTTTGCCACCTGTCAAGCGATGCAGAAGCAAAATTCATATGTTCATGCACGAATATACATTTGCATCATAACTGACTGTATTTTTAAAGAGCAAATTTTGCGTTGAATCTCTGAACGACAACGTTTTACGAACTTATTTTTCGTAAATCGTTCAGATAGTTTTTGTTTCAGGTCCTTTTTATTGCGGCGTCGGTGCCGATAGAGCTTACGGTCGCGATGTGTTGGAAGCCCATTATCGAGCAATGTTATATGCAAACATTAATGTCGCCGGAACGAACGCCGAAGTGATGCCAGCTCAGGTATCTATTGGCACCTAAGAGCATAAAATGAAATCGTTAACATTTGTTTTTTATTCGGTTTCAGTGGGAATTTCAAGTTGGGCCGTGTGAAGGAATTAGCATGGGCGATGAATTATGGTTGGCACGATTTTTATTGCATCGAGTAGCCGAAGATTTCAACGTTGTTATATCTTTGGATCCAAAACCCATGCCAGGCGATTGGAACGGTGCTGGCGCCCATTGCAACTATTCGACGAAAGCTATGCGCGAGTCGGGCGGCATGAAGTACTGTTTTCTAACGTCATCTAACTGATTCTGCGTCATTTTGTGAAACTCGTTTTTTCTTAACAGAATTATCGAAGAAGCTATTGAAAAATTGGGCAAACAACACGCTCGTCATATCAAAGCTTACGATCCGAAAGAAGGCAAGGATAACGAACGTCGTTTGACTGGCAAACACGAAACGTCGTCGATTCACGATTTCTCGGCTGGCGTTGCTAATCGCGGTTGCTCGATCCGCATTCCACGTTCTGTTGCCGAAGTTGGCTACGTATGATTTTCTGGCGCATTTGAAAATCAATTTTTATATTTTTTTAACATACATACTTTTTGTTTCAGGGCTACTTGGAGGATAGAAGACCGGCTTCCAATTGCGATCCGTATTCTGTAACCGAAGCCATCGTTCGTACAACGTGCTTAAACGAATAAACAGTCGTTTTTTGCTTCTTCTGATGCCAGGGGCATTTCTTCACTTGCGATCGTTTTTCTGTAAATTAACTTTCGTAATTAGCTTTCCCGTATCTCCTTTTTTGCTTCTTGTATTATATATAGATCTTATTTATTCGTCAGCACGAACTTTTTTTTGTAAGTCTTTCTGGTGTGCGATTCGCGTTTTATTTGTACTTTGATAAGATTTGCTTAGATTTTTAATTTTTTTTCCACGTTTATTTCCATTTTCGAAGTATGTACCTTTTTGTCACTTCGATTTTTCGAACGTTGAAGTAAATTTTATTTTGTGTAACTTTGAAACATTTCTCAAAACAAGCAATAGTGACAAGAAAACTACGAAATTATTGGAGTAACAGACATAATTGCTTTGAGCCGCTTTTATAGTTTGCGTAATAATTGAAACATTGTGGCCGACTTTTCAACCTCCGAAATATTCCAACTGACTGCTTTTCCTCAACAAAAAATTAGCATTGGATTAGATATTGTACAAATTTCAGAAAAATGCAAGCATAAAATGAGACAAACAGAAAATGGTCATTCAAAATTTTAATTTAGGCTTGCTAAAAATAGTGTCCCCTTTAGCTATAAAATAGCAGAGTCTGAGTTGAAACTCTTATCGAGAGCAAAGATGACCGTATCTCTACAGTAAACACTGTTATGACTTCAGAAATACGCCATTAACGTTACATACAGGCAAATGGTGGTAATCGTTTTTGTTTTTCTAATAAATTGTCTCTGAATATATGTACAGTTTTCTCTACTGGAATGAATTTTAGAACTGCAATTGTACAAAGAACCTATGCTTCCACTCTGTTATTGAACATTTTCAAACAAATGAAATCATAAATAATCATCAGAAAATCGGGCTCTTATTTGAAATTACGCACATAGGAACATTTTTTTGCCTTTTCTGTCATCAAGTCTCTAACAAAACGAGTTCTTTCTTGATTTTAATATAACGGCGATGACATTTCAAGAAGAAAACACCGTCCCATTTTTGCACACAAAGCAGACGGAAACCGAGAGTACAGTATAGTATTTATGTCCGATTGTTGAGGAAAAGTGCGCTTAAAGGGAGCAAAAGTGATTTCATCGCCCACGTTGGTGCGTTTTGGTTTACTTAAACGAGGAAATTTCCAACAACAAAAACTTCGACAATCAAAAGCCGAATGGTTTCATTTTTGGAAACTAACTCCTACTAACTTCTAAAATCGTGGTATGATTCATTTAAATTTTATCTGTTTTTTAATATTTATCTATGTCATTGTTTGCGTAAATTTGCAGTTTCAAAATTCGTAAGGCTTGGGTAAATGACGAAAAAATCGCCTGTTTTTGAGACTTTCGTTTGTTTTATTCGATTTATTCTTTCGTTTTAGAGAACATTTTACGCAATTACGGCCGAAAATGCTTGGTTTAGGAAGATTATTTTCGAGTTTTCGTGATTTATATAAAGAGCTAAATCCTGCTACCTTGAACGGAGCGGTCGACGTAATCGTTGTCGAACAACCCGACGGTTCATTCGTTTGTTCGCCGTTTTACGTCCGCTTCGGAAAAATGGGCGTTTTAAGAAGTCGCGAAAAATTGGTAAGCACGCAATTTTAAGCTTCTAAGTTGGTTTCTCAAAAAATTTATCTTGAAAACGTTTTCTTAGTATTCGTTTTATTTATTTCAGGTCGATATTACAATCAACGATGTACCCGTCGATTTGCATATGAAATTAGCAGAATCGGGCGAGGCGTACTTCGTCGAAGATACCGTAGAAGAACACGAAGTATGTCGAAATTGGTTTCATCCGTTTTGATTAAAATTTTTATCTGGAATCAGTTGTTTTATTGGTTTTAGTTGCCTTTACATCTTGCAACGTCTCCTTTACCATTTAATGGCGGAGAATTGATGGCCGAAGGATTGGCCGATCTTAAAAGACAAGTTGGTGCACTATCCGACAGTGAATTACCCCAAATCGCTTCCGGTTCTGCTTCGTCGACGAATCTGTCGCCATCGACTTCTTTTCCCATGGATTTGTGCGATCCTGAAAAAACTCCGACAATCGAAAATGTACAACAGAAAACCAACGACGAGGCACACGATTTGCAACCTGATTCGGCGACAAAGTCGTCGATATCGATTCCTAATAGCAGCGAGCGTCGGCATTTGAAAAAGTTGACTCGGTTACGACGAGAAAATGAAATATTTCGTCAACGTTCGCTACATTCGAGAAGCGCCAGTTGGCACGGTGGGGGGTCGTTACCTAATTTACTGTTAACAACACCGACGTCGAACGGTCCAATAAATATTTTTGATAATAAAAAATCCGCTGGTTAGTATTTGTTTTTGCTTTTATAAGTCGTATTGAAGTGCAATTCTGATTAACTAGTCGTTTGTTCAGATCTTTTGTTTTGAAAACGTTTTAAACACATTTTTCATATATTTAGGTCAAGAAACTGGTGCGTCCCTATCTTATCCCGGCCAAAGAAAATTTCGTCTTTCGAAATCGTTCGTCGCTCAACAACAGTTGCATTTAGACATAACCGAAGATTTAGACGAACTTAACGGCGAATTTCATCCGCAATTAAATTCCGATCCTCAAAAATACGCAGATCGCGATTCAACGAAGAACAACAGTAGAACGAACTTGTTAGCATTTTTTAAAATAACTTTTAGTTTATTTATCGGGAAAAGCAAATAATCGTTTCGATTCGATAAGCTAAGTTGTTCGTTTTTTACAGAGGTATACCCTCGGACGTTGCTATATCGCTATGCGGCGGATTGGACGCCAAAGATGATTCATCGCTTAACGAGGAACTTTTTAGAAGCAAGCAGTTATCGTACGAACAATTCAATTCCAATCCAGAGCTAATATTTTCGGATGAAACCGTTATTCGATGGAATGGAAAGTGAGTCGTATTCAACTTTATACTCAAGTCAGTCGGATTTTGAATGAAATATGATTGTTTTCTAGATATTACAAGTATCACGTTGCGGTTCCAATTTTGATGTCGTTATTCGTTTTTCATCGTCCTTTGACGGATTCTATTGTAAAAGATATGATCGACAAATATCACGTAAAACCGAACGAAAAAGAAAACAACGCCGTTATTAATAAAAATTCGCAGCAAAATATGGACGGTATTCATAATCAAACGGGTCAATCGTCGACGACGGGTTATAGTTATAGTTCGTGGTTTTCCGGGTGGCGTCGAGCTTCTTCGTTGGAACCTAGCGGTATTCCAAAGCCTTCCGTAAATGTCGCCTCTTTTTTTATTTCCGATGTCATTTTCAATTTCGTTACGATTTTCAGAATTCTCTTGCACCGAATTTAACTGAACACAATTCCGTCGCCAATTGCGTAACGTCGGACAAAGAAGATGAACTTAGTGTTGAATTAAGTGACGAAATAAAGGATGCTCACGAACTTGCAGCAATGTCGTAATTGAATTCACACTTTTCACATTTTTTCCTGCAATTGATAGACGGAAATTTGATCTTAATTTCGTTCCAGATACGACGACCGTGGGGCCATGAGCGACAGCGAACTTGAACAAACATTCGGTCGGCCGACGACGTCTAGTCGTTATCGGAAGAGTCTTTTTTTATCGTCCGATCAAATTGTAATTTTAACAATGATTCTCGTTTCAATTCATTTTCGTTAATTTGTCGCCCTTATTTTCGTATAGAAAATGTTGAATTTAAAGCCTAATCAAGGTAATCGGGTGACGTTTTCCGTAACAACTAAATATCAAGGAACGTCGGCGTGCGAATGCGAAATATATTTATGGAAATGGTACGACAAAGTTGTCATTTCTGACATCGACGGAACGATTACAAAGTAATTTTTAATCAAAATCGTTTCAGCTTTTGCTTTAATTTAAAACCATTCTACAAGTCGAATTTTGCTTCAGATCCGACGTATGGGGACATATAATGCCGATCGTCGGACGTCAGTGGGAGCAATCGAACGTCGCCGATCTTTTTACTCGGATTATTGATAACGGCTTCCGAGTCATGTATCTAACGGCGAGAGCAATTGGTCAGAGTCAGTGGACGAAAGATTATCTTAAATCAATCAAGCAGGACAATAAATCATTACCAGAAGGTCCTTTGCAGTTGTCACCGACATCATTATTTACGGCATTTCATAGGTGAAAACAAGCAAAAAATTGATTTCTATCGACGAGCGATCAATTTTTTTGTTTTTAAGCGAAGTTATCGAGAAAAAGCCGGAAATTTTCAAAATGAAATGTTTGCGAGATATAAAGTCGCTCTTTCCCGATACAACGAATCCATTTTATGCAGGTTTTGGCAATAAAATAACCGTAATTTTAACCTTTTTTATTTCCATTCAAAGTCGGCGCGAGTTTTATTAATGATTTGTTTTTAAGGATGAATACGCTTATCGAGCGTCCGGTGTTCCGTCGAACAGAATTTTTACAATAAATCCATTGGGCGAGGTTCGTTTTGCTGACAAGGAATTGCGATCTTCGTAAGCTTTTGAAGACGTACGAGAAAGAGCAATATTTTCAAACAAAAGTTGTTTATTTCTTCAGGTATCAACACATTTCGGATTTAGTGGATCACATTTTTCCCGCATTACCAGTTTTAAAACACGTAACAGGTGATCAAGCTGTAACCGTATCGCCGTTTCCTTCTTCGAGTGCTAGTGAAGAATTCTCAAGTTTTTCTTACTGGCGTCAACCGTTGGTCGTAGGCGAACTGGATGTTTCGAAATTTCAACCCGAAAAACCCAAGAAGCCAACTCGTAAAGAATCTATAGCTTCAACGAAGAAGAAATGAATATTTTTCGACACTTTTTTTTATTACCTTATTACCCATCCTTTATTTTCCCGTTTTTCGGTCATGAGTGTTTTCTTTATGTGTGATATTCAGACTTTTACTGAGCATATTCAGCTCACTTATTTTTCGTTCAACGGTGTTTATTTTTGCTTCAACTATTTTGTTGAAAAAAAAGAACTTTTTATGCAAGTTTTTTAGCTGAGCTTGTGTTTAAAACTTCCGTTCCAGTGTGTTGTTTTTAAAATTAAGAAATTAGCTTTGTACGACAATTGATCAATTTTGACTTTCTCTGTATACATAGTGTACGTTATTGTTTTTCGTTCGTTCCATTCTTTATGTATTTATTCTGCAGTCAATTTTTTTGTTGTTGCTATTTCTGTGATTGGGTAGTTTTTAATTAGTGTTCGTTTCATTGATTCTGCAATATTCCTTTTTTTTCCCAAAATTCCTCTTGGAACCGAATTCTTGCTTTATTCGTTTTCTTAGGGGTTAGATTTTTGTAATGAAATTTAAAGCGGTTATAATTTCGTGACACATCTGTTATTTGCTCGTTACGTCAGTTTCGAAAGATTATTTTTGGTGTTCGATAATAAAATAAGCAATAAAATAATTCGGTTAGTAAAAATCACTTACTATGCATTTTGTAATTTACACGGTTACAAAATTTGAAACAACACTATTTTACGAACGTTACACATTTTATACCACAATAGTTACTTTTTCAGCCTCAGATTGTGCGGTTATTATAATTCCTTTTTATGGTTATTTTTTAATCATCGTAATTAAAAACTTAACAATGAACGATGTTTGTCAACGATGCAAACAGGCGCTCAGCACCGAAGTATCGCTCGCTTATGGTCAGCTCTTTCATAATTCTTGTTTCAAATGTTTCAAATGCGACAAATCTTTAATCGACGAATGGTTCATGAAACGACGAGAAACGAAGGATATTTTGTGTTTTAATTGTTCAAAGCCCGTATGCAAAGGTTGCCGGAAAAATATCGACGACGATCGAGTGAAAGCTGTCGGATCGCTTTGGCATCGAGAATGTTTAAAATGTGACCAATGTAATGAACAATTGATAAACGAAGTAAGCGTTTTTCGTTTCGTAATTTTAATGACATTATCTCATAATTTTTGTTTCTACGTAGTTGTACGTATACAAGAAAAGACAACTTTGTTTCAAGTGCTTTAAAAATAAACCAAAACCTTCTTTGACCGATGAAAGCAAATCAGCGACTACCTATCATACTTTCGATTCAGCTACTAGTGATTCCAATCTCATACCAAATACGATTAACGTTTCTGCAATATCGGGCCCGTTTCAATTTCAAGATTTCGGTGTTCCTTTTCGTACATTTAAAAACGCTCACTAATTATATTTACTTTGTGTAATTGCTTTTGTTTCCTTTGAATCATTCTCATGAAAATTTGAATACTTTGTTAAATTAACATATTGGTACCATGTTTGAATGACTTGAAAAGTAAAAATTCCTCGTAGCATTATTATTTTATGACCATTTTCAGTTTCAGTTTTAATTTTTACTTAAAAATTGCCTTGCATTTCTAAAAGTTTTTATACGACAGTGTCAGCATAATGTTCATGTTTTAATCAAAAAGAAGTACAGTAGCTAAATTGTTTATTGCCGATTTTAGCATATTCTAAACCGGTACCGGTAAATTGCTTCTTGTTCACTGTTTTTGGTTTAGGAATCTATAATTTTGTTGGTATCCGTTTAATTGATAAAATTTCACAAATTCTTAGTTTTCAAGCATAAAACTTGTCTTAGTTTAACTTCGGAACGACGGAGAGGATTTTGTAAACTACGGAGCCAGTTAGGTAACTTCATTCGCATCTGTGTCGTCGGCGTGGTCGGTTGGGTAGCAAATTTGTTCTGCCGTTCGTGTGTATTGTACTATAGTCCGTTTGTTTCGCTAAAGTTTTCGTGTAAAAATGGCTTTCGAAGATTTCACACAGCAAGCAGTAGCATTTCTAAACGAGTAGGTTGGTTTTGGTTTTTTCAATTTGGTAGATTGACAAAATCTCGAAATTGTTTTGATTTTAGTGAAAATCAATGGATATCGCGTCAATTTGGAGAACTGGAACGAAAAACAGACGTGCCGCGTGAGAAAATCGCCGGTATCGCTTTCGGGCTCTTTTCCGTTTACTTGATCGTCGGTTACTTCGCTCAATTGGTTTGCAATTTTGTCGGTTTCGCCTATCCGGCTTACGCATCAAGTAAAGCTTTTTTTGTTAATCATTATATTCATTTTAAAGTTTTTAATTTGTATTTGCATATTAGTGCACGCAATCGAAAGTGTAGACAAATCAGACGACACGCAATGGTTAACGTACTGGACCGTGTACGCCGTTTTTTCGTTGATCGATTTCGCAGCCGATGCAATTTATGGTTGGTTTCCGTTTTATTGGTTGGTCAAATGCATTTACCTGATCTATTTGTATCATCCGTTGACCATGGGCGCTAAACACGTGTACATAAATCAAGTTCGTCCGTTTTTGATGAGGTTCACTGGGGCCGTAGACACTGCGAGTCAAATGATGCAAAATGGGCAAGCTTCCGCTATAAGCGCATACGCCAATGCCACCGCTCCGTCGCCAACAGCACAACCACTATCTCAATGAAACGTAAAAAATTCGATAAATTGGTGTATTTTCGATTTTGTTCGCTCAGCGTTGAAGGTTTAACTATGCTAAAATTTGTTTTGCCTCTAATCCCTGTCTAGTAAAATATTTCTGAAACAAATTTTCGGCTTTTAAAAGATAAAAATAATCAAATTACATTTGTATTACATTGCTAATCTGTGTGCAAATAAAATCAAAAATTAGCAAAAACTAATTTTTAGTAACTGCCTCAAGAATTATCATTTATATCCGAAAGCTAATAATTTTATATACTGTACAAAAAAATATTAAATTTTGTGAAATCAATCAGTCGATTTCTTCTTATGTCTACTGTTTATTTTTGGAGATTTTGTAATTGCAAAGGTGAATGGTTTTATTTAGTGGAAGAAAAAACATTTATTACTGTCAGATAACTATTTACAAGCGCAACTATAATTTTGCATCAGGAAAAACATAATTTTGTACGGCGAACGACGTTATTTTTTTCCTCGTTTCACTTTTTTCGTTTGATTATTTTGCAACGGTTCCGTTTCGTCCGTCGTAACTAATTGTTGAGCTTCTGCATCGTTAAACAATTGAGCATCAATTTCGTCAATATTTGGTGATTGTTGCTCTTCGTCGATGGTCGTTGGAGCTTGTAAGTTGGTCGACGATTGCGATGGAGTGCTGTCAAAAACGAACACTAACATGCAGAGAAGTGTTTGTAAAAATGGCATATAGAGCATATTTTTCTTCCCATAACGCTTTCAATAAAACAACAAAAATAATGACTTACCATGCGGTTACCGTAACTTGCGGTATTGGATTATTGGCATCGATACTTTCAGAAAACGCAACACTATGCAATGACCTGGACACTTTAACTTTCATGGAAATAGGAGAGTGAACGCCTCTCAAGACTCGAACGCTGGGTTTCAACACATACCTGAATAATTAATGTGCAAAAATTTGTTCAAGAACCATTTTATGAAACGATTTTGCAACTCACACTAAATCTCCAGGTTCTAACTTTAAATCGGAAGTCGGATTAATAATGACGAAAGAAATACATCCTCGTTTTTCGTTCGAGGCTAAAATGTGAAATTACTCTGAACAGTTGACAAAACTGTCAAAAAAGTGTACTATTTCATTCGTACTGTAGGTGTCTGTTGGCAAGCCCAAATTATCCATACGGTTTTTCACGAGATTTGTAATTTCATGTCGTTCGCTAACTAAATATTTACAACTAAATTTTCTCTGAAAAACGTCTTTAGAGGACGATTCGTTGTCACTTGCCTGAAGCAGGTTGAAAAAGTATCGCAAACTGAAGAGAAAAAAAAATAAACCGTATTATTCTATTTACGTCCAATTTAAACGAATTTTTGTCCATTCTAGATGTACGATATATGCCAATAGGTACGTCACCATCGGTAGAACAAAGTTTCTGATATAAACGACCGTATGTTCTCAACCAAAGATCTTCTTCTCGAATCACAGTCTGAATTAGCATAAATCAAGTAAGAGCAGAAAGTAGAAACAAGATTTCGTACTGATGTCAAGTATCCGGAACCGAGAGCTTGATCTATACCCAATAAAAGACGAACAAATTGGATTAGATAGTCTTTTATAAATGCCTGAAAACAAAACGATTCGCTCGTGCTCCAATAATAACATCTTAATTATAAATACTTGATACAATAATGTGTCTAACATTGTTGCACTGAATACGTTACCCGCGGCGAAAGGTAAACGAAACATAAACGCCATATTTGAACCGCATTCTCTTTCTTTCTAAAAAAAGCAACACAAAACATAACATATAATTAACATAATTAACGTACAAACTCATTTTAAAAACACCTTTTCAATTTTAGATTGAAACAGAGCGTACATATCTTTGGCATTGAACTGCATAAATCTCATGTTACTGCTATGAGTTAGTTCGGTAATAATTCGAATTTGAGGAAAAAGTCGAAACATAGTTTGAACAGCCACAATCGTATTACAATCCGCCAAATAATCGTCTTCTTGACTATTACTATTTTCCTTGTTGGCAACGACGACGTGTTCCGATAAATTTATTCCAGCTTTCAATAGGTGATCGATACTACACAAAAATTTAGCTAGAAGTAACAGTTCCATGTATTAAGTTTTGTTATACTTTTCAATTTTTCCGAGCATCCAATAAATCAAAGGAAAATGCGATATTGAATCAATGAAAGCCATTTCGGGTCTATTGTTCAAAAACGGAGAGTTAAAATTGTGAAACAAAATAAGATTTAAGTATTTTTACTTTTGTTCCAACAATAAAATAATCGGATTCAAATTATGACTGGGTCGAAAGTGAGTTCGCAACGGAATAATGAAATTGTAGATACCATTGCTGGCATGATCTGCGGTTAAAATAATTGCGGGTGTTCGCCAATGATACTGGCTAGAAATTTTGTGCGAGCAATGCTCACAAGCCTGAAAAGAGTTTGTTCTGAGAAAAGTCAAAAAAGGAGAACTGATTAAGCGTACTTGAGCTAACTGCAAACAACATAACGGCGTTTTTTGTTTCAAAAGATGACACATTGTTGCGCTTGTTCCAATGTAAGGCGTCACAGGTGGAAACCCTTTGGTGTACCTTACAGCGACAAAAACGATCAGAAGGAAATCGAAAACCTCCATAAAAACACATCACCGTACTCTCTTTCCTCGCAAGCCGTTCCGCATTCAGAGCATAAATCATCGACCATTTTATTTATCGTGGATAAATTATCTTCACTCGATGGTTGATTAAAGTGACCATCGACGATTTCAGGAACGGCAGCTAGAAACATTTATTCAGTGCAAAACGTGATTTATCAGCGAATTTATTTCTAACAACTTTACCTATACTCGGACGTCGTGAAACTGAAGGTGAACGTAATAATTTATTGTCGTTTTTATCATGAGACTCGTTGTTATTTTGAACTTCCAAAGCAACCGCGCCTATTAGGAAATTGGAGTTTATGATGTTAGTCTTCAAAACGAGCCTGTATTACCAATTGTTCCGGCAACTTGACTTGCTACTTGGCTAATGTTTGATCGTCTTTTACTCCCACTTTCGACATCGCGAGTGACCAAAGTCATTTGTTCTTCTTCGGTAATGCTCATATAATAACAAACGTCCATACTTTTTAAAATATGTCTTGGTCCCGGATTCAACTGAATAGTCGAACCACTTTTATCCTTTTGCACAGCAACTAATCCAATCCCGTATCTAGCAAAGTATATCAACTGTTTATCAATATAATAACAAAGAAAAAACAAATCAAATTCCTTTTTTGCGCTTTTAAAGAGTTTTATGGGTTGTTTTTAATCCAATTTTGTGGTTTTATAAAGTTTTCCCAATTTTCAAATTTCTTTTAACTTTTTTCAATAACTTGCGTTACTTTCTGTGAGCATGAAAAGAAGCATAAGTGAAGCTTTTGCCGATGAATTCTTTCAAGAGTTTGCTTTGATTGACTTTCGTATGATATATTTCGTTACCCGAATGCCGACCGTAAATTTTTTGCCAATTCTCTTCCGATTGTTGACCTTCTCTGAACGTTACAAAAATAGCGATGATTAATTTTCATGTCCTAAATAGTTTCATGCGGGTTACATACTGGCCTCTAGAAGTGTGAAGCAATAGTGTGATGAAGGTTGAAATCCCTGGACAAATGCAATTATTGGCAAGTATTGCATATTTGAATTCATCTTCACACACAACATATTCTAAAATAGAACCTAAATTGAAACGGAGCTGCTTGCAACTTGTTCAAAAATCGGTTCCTACCAGCGTGTTTCACGTGTATTTTGTTTTCCGGTCTAAATATTTGGACGTATTGCGGACATTTAGGGGCAAAATCGCGAACAGCCCAAGATCTTAGTATTGTATGTTGATCGGCAGCATTTTTATCAGAATAATTTCTTGCTGCCAAAATGAAACAAGCATTGGCGTCGTTGAGTCTCAAAAAAGTTTAAATATGGTAACAATGGAAACGAAAAGCGACCCGTTATCGTTTTGTACCGAACTCTTTCCAAATCGCCATCTTTCAACGTTGATCCTTTTATGTAAATGACCCGTTGTGACCACAAGGGAATTTGAATTAGCATCCTCATGCTAGTGTCGAGATCGCAAGGTGACATAAGGAGGACAAAATAATCCTAAAAATCTGTTTTATTAGTATATGAGAAGTTAATATTATGTTGCAATCAGTAACGCACTTGTAGCATTGGATGAGCATAAAACTCGTTTAAAAAATCTAATATCGTGTCGGCTCTCAGATAAGTTGTGCACACGACAACGTGTTTTTCAGACTTGGCTCTATGCGAACTATATTCACCTCCTGATTTTTGCTTTTCCATCCATGTTAACGCTAACTGTTCTACCTTTGAAAGGAAAACTTTGAAATGAAAACATTCCCAAGTTCGACAAAACTATGACAAAATACTTGTTTCGGTAACACGACAAAAGCGACGCATATCATAAAGATAGTGAACAGTTGGGATAACCACATGTCCGGATATATATCCCCATATCCAACGGTGGAAAATGTAACAACGATGAAATAAAAACTTTGAAAAAACGTTATACTAAGACGACCGGCTCTTTGTATGTGCTGAATTCCACATGCGCTGAAAATATTTGGAAAAAGCATTTTATTGAATCGATTCTATTGCATCGATTCTTGCAAATTCTCGTTGCTTAACGAACTGTTTTTGAATCTGTTTTGTTAGTAATATATTTTTCACTTTTAATTTAACGGCGTAGACAGAAAATCTCATTTACCCTGTGAAAACTAAACAAGCGAATGTCGAACCGAGAACGATAATTTGTTGACTGACGGCCGAATGAGATTTTTGAATAGCACGATTTAAATCGTTCTAAAAAGTAGGACGAATGTTTTTTCATTAAGCAAATTTAGTTAGCAAATATTTGCAAAGTAGGCGATAATAAGAATTAAAAAACGACCAAAAACATGATACCATTAACGTTCTTAACGTCCATTTTGCCAGCCAACAATTCAAAAACATTGGAACAAATAAATTTCGAAGCATCGGAGCGCATATCTGTAAAAGAAGTGAAAACAAGAAAACGTTACGAAATACATAGAATTGAGTAAAAAAAGAAGGTTGTTACCGTGATTAAGAATGGCACAGATGTTGCTAATTCAAGGAGAACTATTGAAGAAAGGAGGACTTGCCAAATGTTACCCTGTGGCAAAAAAGGATATACACTAATTGAATTTTATTTATTTTATTTTATACTAAAGATAAATGATGTTTTATCAATATTTCAAGTGAAATTTTGAATTATACAAATGAAAACATGACATGCATTTTATTAGCTTTAATTAGTCTTTCAAGTCGTTTTAAATCACTTTAAAAGCATATTTTACTTCGACTTTCTGTAAATCTTTATCATGAATCAATAGTATTTAATTAACATACTTGTCTTAATTACTTACTTTGTAGCTTGCATAAATGAAGAGGGAACGTTCGATGATACTAAAAAACGATATTAGCACCTGAAATATTAATAACATTCGAGGTGTTTATGTGGCAACACTGAAAACGGTTATTCATTTATACTTGCATCAACCATATGGGAAACGATCTGCTAACCCAAAACAACGCCAAACTGAAACGTAACATTTTCCTTCCCAAAAGAAAAATTTGTTGTTGTTTTTAAAACACACTCACTAATTGATTTGAGGATGTTTTAAATAATCTTGCGGTGGAATCAGTTCGGTATCAGTTAAGTTGTTTTCCGAACATCCATAACTTAAACGAAATTGAGTTCGTCAAACGGTTTAGTAACTTGTTTCAAATGGAGCAGAAAGTGTTACCATTTGGCATGCAATGGTTCAGTATCAGTAACCACGCGAATCACATAAAGGATGCACGACAAAAGCTTCAGAACCACTTTTATGA
Source organism: Prionchulus punctatus (assembly GCA_034698125.1). Classification (NCBI taxonomy): domain Eukaryota; kingdom Metazoa; phylum Nematoda; class Enoplea; order Mononchida; family Mononchidae; genus Prionchulus; species Prionchulus punctatus. Next base: position 61,213 of record JAQGBA010000015.1, on the reverse strand, counting down.
TTCGGATACATAAACCTGAAACGAAGATTGACGACTACTTTTATGACCGAAGCAAATTTATCGTCGAAAACTTACTCGTTCGTTGATTTCTGAAGAAGTAAAATTGTAATCGTTGTTTAAAGGATTTTTCGTTGGAAAAATATTCAACTTCGATTCTACAAAAATGGCAAAATCAACTTGCTAAATCGAATATGATTGTCGCTCATCCACACTTTTCGAGACTCGTTTCGCTTGAACTGCTCGTAGGCGAAGCAAGTTGGCAGTTATTATCATAATTCTGAATTTTGTTTGTCATAATATAATTTTTCAATAATTCAGACTAAAACTTGTAAATAATAATCGAAATGTCTTTTGGTCTTTTATTCATCGATAAAACAGACACAAGGATTGCAAAAAAGAAGGAAAGCATCTCTCTCTCAATTTTTCTTTTTATTATTGTCGGACATTTGTATAGAAACGAGGAGAAGCTGTTTTCTCTTTCGATGAAAATGCGAAAGAAAAATGAGAATGAGTTTCAGAACAGAAAACCCTGCTATCCTCATTTTGTTGAACTCTTAGTTTAAAAAATTGAGAATCAATACGAAAACGAAATTTTAGAAGAAAATTAAGTGACGAAATAGCCCGTTAAGAAAATTTAATATGTTTAAAAAACGTAACAAATCGTTGTCAGTGAAGTTTAAATTTTGCTCGATTTAATAATACAGATTTACGGGCGACAAACGAATTTTAGCAAGTGATAATACTATTTTTTCTCTTGAAACCACAACTGACACGTTAAAGAATCGTTTGATGCAATTTCAGGAAAGATTTTGAAGTTTATATGATCGCTTGAATGTAAACGTATGCTCTTACTTTTGAGATGAAGCGGGACGAAATACATCTCGAAATCTTGTCGTTTTATTTATAGGCGCGACATCTTCACCTTCTTGAGACTGGCTGTCAAGTGCCATGGAATTCTTTAGGTATAAAATGAAACTTCTTTTGAAATAAATAAAGTAACGAGAAGATTTCTCAACGAGACAAATACTGAATTCAATTCGACTGACGGAAGAATAACGATTTTAATTCGTTAAATTATTGTTAGCAATAGCTGTAAATTTTAAAAAGCAGAAAACTAAACCACTTAATCAAATTAGTTATCGAGGAATGATTTCGTGAAATATCAACGATTCATAGTAAACTTTTATTTATATACATCCAAAATAGGAAACAACGTCCACAGTTAATCAGCTCGTTTGAGTTTGATTACAGGATGAAGTATAATTTCGCGAATTGGCATCTTGTTTTTCGAAAAAGCTTCGATAACGACTTTTAGCGACCAGTTGACGGAACTATTTGAGACTCATTAACTATATAAAATTGCATTGAATAAATTATGAAGAAGTTTGTTTTCCTCGAGATCAATGAATTAAATTAAATCGTCTTCCGTATCGTATGAAAAACACAATTTAGAACATGCTATTTCTGTACTTTTTATCGTTGATTTATTCTAAAACAAATTGCATGACGATAATTGGATCAATTATCACAAAACGACTTCGCAAACGAGATTTCGTGTCCAATTAGCTTATTATACGCACCAGATTAATTTTCCTTATTCATCGAATCCTTATTGGTCGACTATGAATGAAATTGGAAATATATTTTGTTACATAAAATTTACTTTGTAAAAATATCCAACAGGCAAAAATTTGAAACAGCTTGAATTAAGTTTCAACAATCTCAAAAACGAAGACGTAACGAAAAAGTCGTCAAAAACGTGATCCACGGGCATAATCAGAATTCACTATTTAAAATCACTGTTCATAAAAGTAATCTTCTTTTATCGTTTCGTTGCTTCTTTGTTTTAACGAAACAGTACTGCTGTACGTCTGAAAACTGCTCTGATTCAATGTTCTTTGCGTTTGCTGCGGAGGCGTCGCTGGGGATGGGGTAGATTTTATGATTCTAGTTGTAATCCTTGTTGTGGGTCGTCTTGTTGTTGAAATCGTTGGCGACGCAGCTAAAGTTTTTGTTGTAGATGTAGAAAGTGACGTGATTGGAGGGCGAGTGGGCACAGTTTCGCGTATAGAAACCACGGAATTAGGCGAATTAGAATTCGATTGCGATACATTTTTAACTATTGCAGCATGTTCTTCGAATTCAATTTGCAAACCACCGTTACAATAGAATTCGTCGCTACCATCCGGACAGTCAGGAAAACCGTTGCAAACATCTCTTTTGGGTACGCTATGCTGTTGATCTTCGCAAACGTAATCTTTTTGCATTGAAACGGCTAAAAATTTATTCAAGCCGTAATATTTTCCTTTACGAAACTGTATTGTCTTCTTCTTTGGCTATGAAAACTTACTGCAAAACGCTTCGTCTTCACCAGAACTACAGTCTCTGTTTCCATCGCATCGCAATTCTTTTTCGACACATTTTTTAGAACTTCGACAATAAAACATACTCGCAGGACAATCTTAAAGTCGAAATATTCGTTTCTCAAAATGACACCCAATATTTGTTGATATGCATTACCATCGCAATGTAATTCGTCAGTACCGTCTTTACATTCCTTCAAACCGTTGCAACGTTTTTCCATGGGTATACATTGCTCCGACAGCACGCAAGGAAATTCGGCAGCGCCGCAAGTAGCTGAAAAATAGACACTTAATACCTTATATTTTTAATCTCGATACCGACGGCACCTTTAGCTGGTTTGCGTCAACACTTACGGCAATTTTGTTCGTCTTCCTCCAAAGTACAATCGTATTTACCATCACATCTCATTCCGAGATCTACGCATTCTTCCGATAAACAGCAAGCGTACTGATCAGCGAGACAATCGGCTAAGCATTCGAAGACAATTATAACAAAATTTGGTAATTTTCGAAATGCGATTCACAATTTTGTACCGCATTGTTTGGAACCGCATCCTTCAACGTTAAAATCGTAGTTGCAATTTTGCGTGCCGACACGATCGTAAACTAATCCTTTTCGACACGATTTCTTGTATGTTTTCCATCCGTCGATGCTCCAACGGCAATGGAAGAAAGTTGTATCGCACGAATACCCGAGAAATTGACCCAAAGCTGTTTTCGTTAAACCAGCAGATTCTTGCAACTTTGTATCGTTACAGTAATTCGGCTCCCATATTTCTAGTTTTACCGCGGGATCTGCTGGCTTAGGCTCAGCTGGAGATAAAAAAACAACAATTTATCGTGCTAAAATTCATTCACACCGTGAACTAACGTTTTATGAATCGAGTAACAGACTGTTTGTACATGTATTTATATTTATGCAATCAAACTTTCGCATGCAACGTACTTTATTTACATAATGCATCGTTTGAAAGGAATGAATGACTTTCAAAAACACACGATCACGTTTAATTAAAATTGAATTCGGAAAGGCGCGACATTCCCGGACTTGAAACTCTCATTTGCAATACAAACAGAGAAAGATAGTTTTTTTTCTGAACTACGATACAGAAATTGAAATGTTCTTTGAAATGCATGTAAATAAATATGACGTAACAACACAAGCATAAGTAAGTAGGACATTTTAAAGAAGCAAATGAAGTTTAGACAAACGGGCTATTTCCAAATTTCCCCGTTTAGCTAGGAAGCATATGATTATAATTAATGAAATGTTAACTTACCATTTCTAATCATTAATAGACATCCAACAATTATATTAATAAAACAAGATGACCAGTTGTCGACAGTTATTGAGTGTCGAATTCGTTTTGTAAATAATTCCACCATGTTAAAACGATGGGTAAAAATCAACTGTAGATCAAGGGTTGTAAAATAAGTATTTAATGTTCGATTGATCGTTCGGACCAACGACGCAAAACAATCAAATAAGAAACAGCAAACTCGCCTCGGAAACGAAATACGGCGTCGAAATTATAACCGCGGTACAGTTTTGTACTGAATCGAAGCAACCGATACAGTTACCTGTTTTCACTTTGTATATGGCTCCGCGCTACCACGAATCACCGCCGTACGTACTGAAATATCGTGTCAAATGTGCTCCTCGGGTGTCGATGCCTTCTGATTTGTTGGTTGACAAAACGACTCAAAAATCGCCAAGGTACGTCGGTTACAGGGGCTCTCGTGATACACGTTTTGTCACCTCGGTCCGATTGTCGCCGCTCGTCGGCCGTTTTACTACTGGTTTACTTTATTTTGTCTTAAAGTCAACACATTTGGCGTAGAAATTTCAAAACGAAAACTTTGCAGACTTCAATTTGCTACTTCGGGGAACGTTCCTACAGTTTTCATCAATGGCAACGGCTCGTAAAACTCTTCGATTGAGGTTGTTTTTCAATTCAAAATATTGTGCTCGATATTTAATATTTACAGTATCTTTTTCAATTACGTATCATGATATAGCGGGGCAGGGGGCGTTCGTCACGTACGAACATTTTTCGAGTATTTTATTACCTTCGGAACAAGGTGCTTGTATATTTTTCCATTACAGTATTTGGTCCACTTTCAGCCAGTCCTGCCCGTGTCATGCTTCGCGGACGGTTCAAGTTTTTCGCCTGAATCGTAATGGACGACGCCAAAAGAGCATACACAAAATTTTAAATGGTGCAAATGTTGTTAAGATTGTATTTTTATTTTGTACACTAAATATAGCATCAGAAATTCAGTGAAAGAGTCTCAGGTTTTAGTTACTGCATCTACACATTTTTTGGCACAAAAATAAAATCGTCAGCAGTTAGCTTTCAAAGAGAGAAATGGTACACAAATTAAAACCAACGAGGCTTCTTTTGGTTTCAAAAATTAAATAATTGAAACATATTTTAAAAAACAACGACATTATTTAAAAATACAATATTTTTCGTCAGAACCATCGACGCAATCTTCGTAACCGTCGCACCATTGTTCTTTGGCAACGCTTTGTTTTTGATTTTCGCATAGTAAGTATTTTGGTCCTTTCATTTCTAAAAATTAGACTTATAATGCATAAAGTTAGATCGTTATGGTGTTAATTTCCCGAAACAAGAATTTGACTAAACTTCTCGACAATGAATTCATAACTTACTGCAGTTCAATTCGTCTTCGCCCCGAGGGCATTCCCTAACGCCGTTGCATCTAAAACTTTGGTCGACACAAGTTTCTGACCTCGAACAGAAAAATTTGTTCGGTCCACACCCTTCAAAAAAAAGTACCCTAATGTAATTGCAAATATGCATAACAATTGAGGTAAAATCACGAGAACTATTTGTGATGTACCTTGACAATGAAGTTCGTCTAAATTTGTTTGATCAAAACATTCGTCTGGCACACCATTGCATCGTTGAGCTAATTTAATACATCTACCGCTTTTAACGCACGGAAATTCGTCGGGTTCGCAAGCGGCTACAAAAATGATAAATTTAATCTTCAAAGTAACAACGGCGGCCTGCAAGTTACGAGACTATATCTGGTTTAATAAAAGTGAGACAAATCTTACGACAATTATTTTCATCGTCGCCATCTTGACAGTCGGGTACGCCGTCGCACCGTTTCAAAAATGATATACACGATTGCGGGGTTGCGCAACAAGCAAATTGGTCGATTTGACACTGTTCCTTGATTGCTGGATGGAAAGGCGATTTTCGTTTGCATTTTTCTTTTGAAACAAGCAAAAGTAATCAACTTACTGCAATGTAAAATGTGATCGTATTCCGGACACGTTTTAACGTTTCGTCGGTAATTACAATTGACTGTATTTATATCGTATACTTGATCTTTACTCGTGCAATTCAGTAGGAAAGTCTGACCGACGGCGCATTCGAAAAAATACCGACTGCAAGATAAATTAGCAACGAAATATTCGACCCTTTGCAAACTTCTGGCAGCCAATTGATCATCGGGAAACTGGCGCATGTCGCAAAAATTTTCAGGGTACGGCTCCAATAGCAATCGACCGTTCGGAGTTTGAATCGGAGCTAATCCACCCGGCGCCTGAGGCGGAATGATAACTCGGGGTCTCGATACGTTGGTAGATTGGCTGATCATCAACGGTTGGAACGAAGTCGGTTGAGGCGATTGAACAACAATCTGAGAACCGACTTGGGGTTGATTCGGATTTTCGCCTTGGTTCGGATTCGGCGATGGTCGATTTATCTGTGGTCGAGGTTGCGGTCTCGATGGTCCTTGCGTTTGAGCTCCTCGCGGTACGTTCGTCAAAGGAACGGTAATCACTTCCGGACGAATCGGGGATGGCGCAACGTGAGGACCGGAGTTATCCGGTTGAAATGGACGATTAGGATTCGGAATCATTCCTGGTGGAAATTGGTTCGGATTGACCGGAAAATTTGGTCGAGGCACCATGTTGGGATTCTGAGCAATTGGAATATTTCCACTTTGCTGTCGAGGTGTTCGGCCTACGTTATCCTGACTCGATCCTTCGGCTCTTAGATCAATTCTGTTTTGAGCATTTGCCTGTTGAGCTCCTGAAGAAAACACCGACTCCACTCATTATAACTTCTGAAATCGGCGTTACAGTTTGGGAAAGTATCCAAGCTGACGTTCGAAACTGCAAGTCGTTAAAATTGTTTAAAAATCGTCTCTTTCACGAAATTTACTTTAATGGATAATATTTCTGCTTTTCATTATCGCCTTGTATTTATTATTATTTGTATTGCTTATTGTGTGTAGGGCTTTGCTGAGAATTAGTTTTTGCTAATGCAGATCTCCCTTAATAAATCCTAAATCCTAAATAACTAACATCGGGACAATATGTATTTCACCGTTATTACCGTTGTTAAAGTTTTGAGACGTCAATTGAGATGGAAAAACCGGACTTCTCGGACCCCCGATTTGCTGCTGTTGCTGTGGCACGATTTGAATAGTTTTCGGAGGGATTTGTCGTTTGTTGAGGGATTGTTCCGATACTTTAAATTTTCCACCATTATCGTCACCGTTTTCTAAACACTCTGAATTAGATCCGAACAAGACAGTGAGCGATAAATGGCGAATTTTGCGTTTACCTGGTTGCGAATGTCCATTAGCGAATAACACGTATATGAAAATAATCCGACAATAACCGTCTAGATAACCCATGGTAAAAACGAGAAGCGTGCAATTTATGGGTTACGATACCTATTCAAAACGATACCACCGATGAACGCAACAAATATTTTTCGTTTACAAGTTTTAAAATTTTTAAAGTGTCGTCGAACAAAGGGACTGCACAATATCTTCTACCGACGATATAACTGGTCGAATTCCTTTTCATGGAGGAAGTAGTGTACGCCGAACGGAAGTTTGTTCCCACGGTTGGCACTGACGCCAGTCAACTTACGTTATGGACCCAGTGCGAGAGAGACAGACCCCCTTTGCGTAGAGTAAACTGACTTTGAGGGGTCCATCGCGATTGTTCCACTTATTTGACTAAAGGCCTTGTGTTCCGATGACATTTGCGCTACCCGTGCTAACTCAAACTCAGTTGGTCGGGGGCACCACTCGGATTCATGAAAAATAAATAATCCGCGATTAACCGTCGCTTAACCTGTCCCTACGACGCTCTATTCATGCTTTCGTAACAAGATTATTAATGACAAAAAATCATTTCATCGCAAAATTCCGCCGAATTCCTTTTCGCCGAACGTTTTTCATGCGCGGCGTATGGTTTTTCGAGTGAGTGACTGTATTGGTTGTAATGTTTGCGGAATCATAAAAAATTCTACGTATTTTATTTTTGCCTCGATGTCGCATTTCAAAAAGTGGCGTCAAAAGTATTGGTGACGTTTTATAAAATTGTTCACGCAGACTTTTTGCTTAGACAAAATCACCAAAAAATTTTCATAACGTTAAAACGCGTACGTGTCGTATAAAAAACTAAAATCAATCACGTGTCTCAACTTAATTTCATTTCTATACAATTAAAACAAAAAGGCCTCAAAAACGTTTAAAAATTTAACCGTACGATTCTACGTATTTTTAAATTTACTAATGAATTATTTCGATTAATTAAACGATTAGCTACGTCTATTTCGATTTTGTGGTTTATGCGTACACTTTCCTATCCGTCTAATTGCCGGAGGAAATGCTTTGTGAAACAACTTTTAGATGCTATTGAAGAAAAAATTAACATTTCATAAGCCTGGTTAATATTTCAACTTAGCTGAAGAATCATTTCACGTTCATTACAAAGAGCTCCCTAGTGACAAAAACCGTAGTCAAAGACAAACGAATCATTTCTACAAATGCATTATACGAAATAACATATTGACCTTCTTTATGCTTTCGGAGGAAAGTTCGTCTAATTACGGCGAATGTTTCTTTGGCGAAACACCTGCTCGGTCGAATTGGAAAACGTAATTAGAAAAACATTCAAATACATAGCAGAAGAAAAAATATTCCGTTTTTCTATTAAGTTTTGATCTTTCTACGTAAATCTATTAACTGTAATGAAGTAAGAAAAATACGAAAAAAAATACAATAGTAATACACGTGCCAACTAAGATGGCGCATGTCTGAATGTGCTTATTTTTGGCCCGAATCTCATTCATCGTACAAATTAGTTGATCGTTGTTTCGAGACGGGACCGAAAGTTAGTGCAGAGAGAGCGGTTTGATTACTGTTCGGTCGACACGTGGGTTGAGGAGGATGAACTCGACTAAATAATTTACAAGACAGTTGTCACGCATGAGAACGGATAACACGCACAAAACACCTTATCCGTCGGCGGCTCGAGCACTGTTCGTCGAGCGAACGACGGCTTATATCGACCTCTGGCGCCTAACAACGATTGTTAAAAATGAAACGAAGGAGAGAGAGTGTGTGTGAGAGTGAGAATGAGTGAGTGAGTGAGGGATAGAAGAGAAAGATGAGGAAAAGAGGCATCACGCCCGTTGAGCCGCATGTGACTGAGAAATAGCGACGATCGACGATTAGAATAGAACCTTTCTACGGTCCGTCCCGTTCCTTGTCTTCGACTGGTTCGTCGCTCGAGCGAATCGTCGCCGTGTGCATTGATAGTCGTGGTTCTTTTTTGTTCTGTGTTTCACGATTCCGCGGACTACAACGAATCCGAACGACGACGACGACGGATGCGATAACGAGAAAAATACTGAAGCGCCCTCTTTCAACGCGTTCAATCACGTTTTTAATATACAAAGTCATTGGCGCCTCCATTTAAACGACGTTCGGGTTCATAGACCGGGATAAAAAAAGGGCTTCTCGCGATCATGAAGCCGTTTTATCGTTCGGATGATTTTTTTCAGCCCAAAGAACGACGAACGACGCCGCGATTCGACGACGACGACGTTTCGTGTCCCGCTTGAATTTTTATTCATAAATCCCACCGACCCAAACGTCGACCGACGACCAATTTGACTTCGACGACAATCGTCTGACAGATTTATTTTCAAACATCCATTAATCTTCGTTTAATATTATCATAACCATCCCATGACGATCGGCTGTTCGACATATTTTTATCAAAGGAAATGGTAGCGAAACCGAAACCTAACAACACCGTTTTGTTATTAACACCCGTCAACGATGTCGGCGCACCGATGAATAGTACGTCGAGAATAGCCGCTTTAGGAACGAATTCGAATTCGTTAGATCATCGAAATTCTTATCAAAGGCAACATTCCGTCGGATTTTTGGACATGGATTCAAACGGGGGCGATAAAGATTCGAAAGAATGGCGCAATCGTTTATTTCGTTTAAACGCATTGATGAGCCAAGATACGAGAATGAGCTTATTGGGTAAACCTATTAATTGCAAAGTACATAAATCGGATGCTAAATATCGACGCAGGCAAACGTTGGTGTATAATTTTTTGGAACGACCTCGAGGATATAAAGCTACATCTTATCACTTATTGGCGTAAGTCTTGATAATGAAACATGTTTTTTGCAACTATTTTTTTGCCTCGCTTTTGCGAAAGGTTGCAAGAACGTAATACGAGTTTGGCTATTTTCTGTATAATTTATTTAAAAATGAGGTGTTGCGTCGGATATACGGCGTCCGATTTCATTCGAAGGTAAAAACAACGCAAGAATCCATTCGTTAAATAAGCGTGTTGTTTATTATGGTCGGTAACTTTAATTCAGCATTTGCATATAATTTATGAATTCGCTAATGCACACCGTGCGCTATCTGACATACCCAATTATTCGCTCCCTTTCAAAACAGTCGGTTGTCACCGGCCACGATCTCTAGAACCACTTATAACTCGCTCGCCCTAATAAGGAACCTGTTGAAAGCTGTAACCGGCTCTGGCGGGTTTCGCGGGAGAACATTTTTAAAATCCATCGAACCGTCTCCGAGGATTCAGCCAATAGAATTAGGAGATCGAAAAGGAAATTTATTTCCCATTCTTGATCATTATTGAAAAAAACGCCGAAATCATAATTAGTAGATTATAGAAATCATTGATTGTAAACCTTTAGCGCGGAATGTTTTTTAACCCTAATACGTAGACATTATAACGCGCGCTTAGGTCTCGATCTTATGTGTACATATAATTTTATCACGTTTAATTTCGAATTCATCAATCATTATTTAGCCGAGATTTTTCTCAAACTTGCGTACACGAGCTAAGGAGGTTTAAGAACCTAATGCATTTAATAAATTATGTATTAAAAAGAAGAAAAAGGGATGAAAAAAATCTTCATCCAATATTAAAAATCCTCCTTTTTTCGATTGACGTTTGAATATACTTCATGACATGCATGTCATTTACTGCGTATGAAAATATGCGTCTAGTTCGTCATTTTCTTTTACGTCGAATATAATTTTGATCAATACAGGTTTTCTATTAAAAGTTGATTGAGCCGCAAGCATTATATAGCCAGCGTTTTTTTCATATCCAGCAATTTTCGTCATCGTGGAAAGCATCCTTCAATCGCAAAAAAAACAACTTCGAATTCAATTCAGAAATGAAATGTGAAGGTTAAGGAGAGTACTGTGGAGTAGAGTTGTTCGTAGAATGTTAAAAAATGCTGTTTCGTTTGTTTTTTCAGCAAGAAAGCTGTCTCAAGTTTTGTTTTTCAGATTGGCCTTAGTGATTGTATGTTTGATTCTTTCCGTTCTTTCAACTATTCCAGAATTTCAAGACGATGCAACAGAGGTGCTTTATTATTTGGTATACAATAATTACATTTGCAATGCTAAATTTGGTATCAATGCGATGGAATCTTGTGCTATTTTTTGTGCAGGAAATTATAGCAGTGGTATGGTTCGCCACCGAATACGCGATGAGAATTTGGTCGGCCGGATGCCGATCGAGGTACCAGGGTGCAAGTGGTCGTTTAAAATTTGGTACCAGACCTTTTTGTTTAGTAGGTGAGTACAGTATCCTTGTTTTTATTCCAACATAACGAGTGTGTTTACGTAGGTACATATCCCATTATTAAAAACCACTTAAAAAATCGTTGAAATTAATTAAAAATATTGTATTTTCGTTTCGAATCAAATGTATTTACCTCTTTATTATAATCGAGCGGCGTTTAGCAGCATTAAAAATTGTTTTAGACGTTTATTTTTAGTTTCAAGATTTTTTTTTCGCAAACTTATTACTCATCTCCCTTCATCCCGTTATTCAGTTAATCATTCAGTTAATCATCTCCCTTCATCCCGTTATTAGTTAAGATTAAAATAACAAAAAATGCAAAAAAGCAACAGCTAAATATATCGTTTTTACCTTATTAGCAAGGGCCTTTCCCAAAGTTACATTTTTACAAGCCAGTTTCGGACACCTTTTGTAGATATTATTGTAATTCTTGCCTCCATGGTTGTGCTATGCATGGGTGCTACTGGTCATTTATTTTCGGCTTCCGCTGTAAGAAGTATAAGATTTTTTCAAATTCTCCGAATGGTACGAATCGACCGACGAGGCGGTACTTGGAAATTATTGGGCGGAGTTATTTATGCTCATCGACAAGTGATTTCCAAATACGTTTGTATTTCATGAGTTCAGTGTATACCCAAAGATTCGTGTTTCAGGAACTCATAACTACTTTCTATATTGGCTTTTTGGGTCTTATATTCGCTTCGTTTTTAATGTATATGTGCGAAAAAAATTACAACGAACAATTCAGTACATTCGCCGATGCCCTTTGGTGGGGTGTGGTAGGCGATTTTCTATTCTTTTTGTCTCACATCGAGTGCAGATTAAAAAACGTTCTCTAGAGATATAAATTTATGATTCTTTTGCTTTTCAAAATAGATTACTCTCTGCACCGTTGGGTATGGTGATCGTGTGCCGCAAACTTGGGGTGGGAAAATTGTTGCATCGTTTTGTGCTCTGTTGGGAATATCATTTTTCGCCTTACCAGCAGTGAGTTGCACGAAACGAGATCGCGTTTGATTGTTTCTATTTTTTCAAACGAACAAATTTGTAGGGTATTCTTGGTTCCGGGTTCGCTTTAAAGGTACAACAGTATCAAAGACAGAAACATTTAATTCGTCGACGTTTACCAGCGGCAAGTTTAATACAATCAACGTGGAGATTGTATGCAGCCGATGAAAAATCGAGATCAACAGCTACTTGGAAAGTTCATTTGAAACCAGTTCCCGAACCGCAAACGTAAGTTTATCGTAGAAATTAGTCTAATTTTTGCAGAATCGTGTAAAACGTGTCACCGTAATCGTTTATTCGTGTCAGTAAATTTAAAAATGAACAAAAATAATAAAAAAATTCACCTTTGTACGGTCCGGACGTATTGTACTTTTACTTTAAGATCGTTTTCTGTAATTTAAACCGAGATGCAAATTTGCAAATTGTTTTAGATCTCCTCAGTTTTCATGCCTTTATTCTCGTGCCAAAAAGCAAGTTATTTTTCATCAAAGCTCTCATTTCAAGCCTTTTTCGAGAGTTAGCTGTGCTTTTTTTTCATGCGAAGCTTTTCATTGGCTGCTGTTTTTGTTATATTCAATTTTTGCATGAAAAAATTGTTTACGAACTGAAATTCGTTTCGAGTCATTTCATTTGCGTAGCAAATTTTCATTAACATTTTTTAAATCGACAACATGCTTATTTAATTATTCTGAAATAGCTTCCTCTTTTTTAAGTGCATGATGAAGCGTTCGTTGTGAGGCTATTATCACGCTAAAATAATAAATTTATCGAACGCGAATTTATTATTTTTAGAATAAAGCAACAAAACCAAAGCAGTTTCGTAAGTCGATTTTCGCGAAGAAGCACTCGAAGCAGCGACAGACGACCAGTGGTCTCCACTCGAAGCGATCCGCAAAGGTGTAACGCAAAGAGAACCCTTAGGGCATCGTTCAGCGACCATCCAACAATGAGCGCTTCGGCGGACCCTTTGGGCAGGCCGAGTGTTACGTCGGCGTCGGAATTAGTTTTGCCGAAACTACATTCTCAACCATCTTCGCTTCCGTCAACACCAGCGGAATGGCAAGGTAGACGTTTAAAAAAAAACAACGTTTGCTTGTTTCGAATACTTGAAAACAAATATTTTACTATTAACCCCCTTACATAGTTACTAGAATCAAAAATTCGTTTTTTAGTACGTAGTTCAGTTTTTGTAATTTCGTATTCTCCTTCGACTATCTTACTTTTTATCGTTTTATTATTACCGTAGTATCGCAGCAAAGTTCGACCGATGATTACGGATTGATGTTAGGGCCGTTCTTTCAGTGGTGCAACAACATGAAACACAATCGTCCTACTGTCGTAGCTAGTGTTGTGAATTCTATACAGCAAGAACAAGAAAACATAAGTGGTATTAATAAAAAATATACTGTACTTTAACCGTTTTTTTCTAACTTTACTGTACAATATCTCTTTCACATCTGTATGTTCGTTTAGCATTGGTCCTCGTTTTTTCGACCTGATATCGTGCAACATTTCCCTCTTTCTATTCTGGTTGCATGTTCCGCGTTTATTTCTTCCTTATGTGTTCCGTTTTTTAGATCCAGAAAATTCTCACACGAAAGCACATTGGACGCAATCTGTAATCGGCGGAGGTCGATTTAGTGAGATTTACAGTCAACTTTCTGCTCGTTTTTTTTGTGTGATTCCTTATTTTGTTAATGGCAAAATGATTTTTACATCACGCCAAGTTTAACAACACTACACGAAAACTAAAAACACTATAACTTTGTTATTTTTCGTTAAAAGTGTGAATCTGTCAAGGTTTTGGATTTGAATCAAACCTTGCATTCAAACAAATGCAATTTTACTTTTTAAACACTGATCATAAAGTGATTTCACGTTCGCATTTATCATAATAAGAAGCACAAAAACGTCGTTTTATGAAATTTATTTATAGAGCCTCACAGTGACGGTTTTAGCGAAAAAAAATTAAAAATAGATTCGTAAAACGGCGTCGTATTTTTTGTTTTGCGTCAAGTTTGCCGTACATTACTTTTTGTCACTTTAGATGACGATTCATCACTAATCGAACATGCGGCGTACACGTTAGAACAGTTAACCGAAGCACATAAAAACGCAATTCGTGCTATTAGAAGAATGCGATATCTTATGTTTCGAAAAAAGTTCCGAGAAGCTTTGAAACCCTACGACGTAAAAGATGTTATAGAACAATATTCGGCCGGACACGTCGATCTATTGGCTCGCGTAAAGCATCTACAATCCAGGTTTCGATTGATTTAAAAATGACGACTCATTTTTATAAGTTCCAAACGATAATTTGCAAAGTTTCTTTTTAGGTTAGACAGCATTCTGGGCAAAGTTAGTGGCAATAGTAAAGAAACCGAATCAAAAACGAGTCTTGCTTCTCGAATTGTCAAAGTGGAAAGTCAGGTGCGGTTGGAAATCAGAAGCATTCATGGATTAAATTAAATTAAATTCATTTAAGGTGGAAGATATTGATGCGAAATTAGACCTATTATTGGAAATGTACGCCGAAGATCGTGCGCTCAAATTGGCCGAACGTGGAAGTAGCGACAGTCTTCAGTCGACGAAAGCTTATCCGAGCCGTCTAGAATCAGCTTTGAAGTCAATTTTGGCTAAACGGGTTAGTCAAGATTCAACCGCCAGAACATCATTGGACACCACGAATCAAGAAGATCCACCGTCGCGAGTCAATCCATTGTTCAGTTTAGGCGTTTCGGATAACTTTTCGAATCCTCATTTACTAACAGTGCCCAATCCGCTAAATCGTCGACACGTAAAATTGTGCCATTCGGAACACAGTAATTTGAGTAAAGTTGCAGAATCGAGGAGTTCATCGTTGCTATCACCTCGTTTATCAGAGCCGATAATTCATTCGCATGAATCGTTGCCTCAAGTTTTCGTTCAACGTGACAGCGGCAGTCAAAGTCCTTGCTGCGGCGTTAGTGGTAACGAAAAGAGCCCGAAAAGGGCGACAAGCTTCAACAAAACATTCGATAAAAGTGATAAAGGTCCAGAGTTTTTAAGTCCTCATTCAGCGTTAAAATACATTGATGGATAACAATGGATGAACTTTATGACGTTTCCAAATAAATCAAAGCAAAACATTGGTCATTTTTTTCGATTAATCGCATGAATTCATTATATTTTTTACGATAGTTTAATAAAAGTTATTTTCAAAGAAACACATTTTAATTACGAAACAAAATTCGAGTAACACAACAAAACAAAGAATGAAGAATATTTAGATAAATCATAAGCATATGAACATATAATCTCTGAGCAGTCGAATAAGTCAATTCGTCGTTTCGGACACGTCGTTGTAGAAGCTCAAATGTTTTCGTAATTCTTGTGAATTGACTTGAAACGTTAAATTATTCTGATTAGACGCGAATTCGATCGCTGTTATATCGGTTGGAAATCGAAACAACGCAGTATCTTTAGACATAATTCGATTAAACGATCGATGAACGACGATCGAATAAATGCCCATAATCGTTGAGAATATCGCCACGCTAACGAAGCAAAACATCAAACCGACTAAATATTCGTAACTGATTTGGAAATACATCATTAATTTTTGCTTTGAAAAAAGCCCAAACGAAACAACAATTGGCTAGAAAACATAAACGGCTAGAAAATTTTGTGCTAAAAAAAGTATTTGCCTAGAAAGAAAATAGAACAGGATATCCAAAGGGCGAAACGGTTTATTGTCTCATAAAACTGGTTGTTTTTCTAATTTATAAGTCTAACTATCAAGTCAAATCAAGTCCAAAATCAGTACAGTTTGCAAATTTTGAGATTTATAATATGTGGCTTTACGATATGTATTGTTTATCAATTGGCTTATTTTTATTTTGACAAATGTCTAATAATAAACTTGATTAAACTTAAAATTTGTCAAAAAAGGTTTCGCATATGGCATGTGCATTATTTTGTTGTACAGTATGCATACACCAGTTTTGCGTTTCAACGCAGACACACCGCGCTTTACACTTGTTAGTATTCTATTTAATCGCCCTGCCGGACGGTCGAATTTTTGTTTTTCTCTTTTAAAAATACGTTATATTTTCAATGACTACTAACGACGTTTCGCGAAAATTTAGTCAAGGATATTGTCCCGATCCGTATTGTAATGAACGGTTACTGATTCAAGAAACTAACGAAAAATTTATTAATTGTTTTTACTGCGGGCAAAAAGTTTTTATAAACGATTTAAATAACATTTCGCCCATAAATAGCATTGACGCCAAAAGATTACGTAAACGAATTGCTAGAATACCGAAGAGAAACAGAAGCGAATGGGTCCGAGTTCGTGGAATATCGCCGTTTTATTGCAAACTAATTTCTTCAATGTTCACAACTTACGGCGTCGATGATTGCGGTAAAGCGAAATTATTGTCGAAATTAAAAGATACCGAGTTCTTCGATTGTGGTCAACTGGCAAAATACGCATTCGCCATTGATGAACTTGATTTGGGCACGCACGGGTAAGAAATGTGATCAAAATGTGTCGCAATTGATTCGTTAATTTTGATTTCAGATATGGGATGGACGAGACTGGTAGTTTGGTTTATTTATCGAAGACTTTATCAATGATTCGAGAAATGAACGGCAGGGAACAAGTTTTGGTTCCGTTACACGTCGGCGGCGACGGTAGTTGTTTGGTACACGCAGTTTCTCGGGCTCTGGTTGGTCGCGAGATATTTTGGCATCCTTTGAGAGAACAATTACGACGAGAATTCACGATGAATGAAGAATGGTACAAGAAGACCATCGGAGAATTCATAGCCGACGACGACTTTCAAGAAATTGTTAAAGAATGCGACACGAATTACACACCTCGAGACGATTGTCTAGGTGAGAAATTTTGTTTTATTTTCCTTTAATTTTGTCATCGAGCAATACCATGGACATAGTTTATTTTGTCTATGCCCCATTTTCGCACTTTAGGCTTACGAACAGCGCACGTTTTCGCACTGGCGAATATCCTACATAAACCGATAATACTTCTCGACGTTCCTGAAAATATCACAATTGGTGCGGATTTCAGTGCGATATTTCTCCCCGTTTTGCATCAACCGGACGAATGTAAAGATGCCAACGGCGAATTTCACAAACCGATCGTCGTCGCATGGGCCAACAAAGCGCACAGTCATTTCGTTCCATTGGTTTACCTTAAAAGTACGCTTACGCTTTGAAACAATTTTAAACAAACGCTCGACTGAATTTCGTCTTTAAGATACAAAAATTCCGAAATTATCCCGTTCATTTTTACCCAAAGCATGGTGTGTCGACGACAGTAAAGTTGAGAAATACATAAAATTCGAAGAAGGGCATTGCATCGTTTCCACTGGAGAAAATTTCGATGTAAATTTCAATTATTTCTTGAAATTTTCACTCAACAACTGTGTTCTTTTTCGAAATAGGAATTAAAAATGCGAAAAATATTAAAGTCACTGCAAGCAGAATTCAGACATCAGCTAAAAGTTAGCCCTATGGTAGTTAGCGATTATTGCGAAGACGTGTTAGAGATGAGTAGTAAGTAGTTTTTTCCTCGGTAATCGTTTTAAGAAACAATTTTCTTTACATTTTACAGGGTTTTCGTTCCCAAACATGGATATGTGCATCACTCGATGTTTTCGAGCTGCAAACGAAGGAAGATTATGGCGATGTATGATTTGTTGGCGACTGAGCAAAACGCCGTCGTTGAGCAGTCGATTGCTAAAATCTGGAGGATTGATATACGAAGTTTTGGTGAGAATGAAGGGCGCAAATTTGGAAGACCGCAATACGTACACGTTCGACTCATTGGGTAAGCCTTTGAAAAGCAATTCACCTGAAAAGTCGATGGAAAACATTGCAATTTAGGAACATTTTCGTTCGATTCAAAGTCAAATTCGTTTATTCCCCATTTCCTTAAACTTCGCAAATGTCAACACTGCTCATTGGAGTAAGTAAAATCTTGAACCAAGCAGTGTATTATTTGTGGTATTGAATTTTGTTATTTCACGTTTCAGGAAACGTCAACTCAGATTGCAAATGGAGTATGGAATTTTGTTTGTAAAAGGTGATCACACGCGAACCCCGGCACCCGAAGCTATATGTGACCGAAAGATGAAACATTTTTGGAACAATGCGGAATATGATAATTTGCCTTTCAAGTAAGTTATCCGTCCATTTCATGCAGTTTTTCACAAAAGAAATTGTTTCTTTTAGCGGTGAAATTGAAGTAAAAGAAAGCGGGAAAGATGTTAAAATTAAATTCGATTGGTTCGCATTTGAATCCGATCCTGAACGAAATAGTTCCTACGAAACGGTTACGAAAAAAATTCTATACACATACTTTCCATGTGAAGTTTTATGAAACCATTTCTCAAACAAAATTTTGCTAAACTGTGTTTTTGTTTAGCTAAAATTGATTCAGAAAAGTACCAAAAGCTCATTCATTCGTTAGTGGTCGAGAAAGTGACCTCGTTTTCAGCATCCGATGAACCTTTATGTAAAGATTCGTGTTGGCTCTTGGATTCAGACGACGATGACGAAAAGGTTGAAGTGGAAGGGAAAGAAAAAGAGAAAGAGAGAAGCGAGGGCAGAAGTTTTTCTGTGGTTCGATTACGTATTATTTTCCAATATGTCCAGAACTGAATTTTTGTTTGTTTTCCAGGGTAATAACGATGTGGACCCTTTCGGTAATAAAATTCGGATGGAAGAATTTTCCTCTCCTTCATCATTCTTATATGTACACTTTTCAGATGGCTCAACGGTAATTTGTCGGTTTCTTCCTTTTTGCTAATCTACTGATACTTAACTTCGTTTACTTTAGGTGTTAATCGAATGGAATCATACATTCATTTACGAAGATCTTGTTTCGCTTATTTGCAGCAATCGAGGGCTACACAGATCCCAAATTGACAGTATTTGGTTCGGTAACCCGCCTACTAAGTTGCTAGAAGTATTTCCGTTACCCTTAAAATCTGGCATGGAATTACACGTTCGTATTCGTACTGACGTCGATTCTGAACAATTTTATAAAGGTGGTCTTATATTTTGTATATTTTCCTGAAACCAGAAAAGTTGCTCATTTCAGGACCTTACGAACAAGAAGAGTGCACGGTGGCGACGAAAATGTTGGTACATTCGCTTCATTTGAAATACGAAGAATTCTTGGATACAAATAAATTTTGGTTGTTTTTGGAACAAAATCCTCAACTTTTTATCAACGACGGTACGATATATCGATTGATCATGGACAGAGTAGGCCTCATGGAAGGTAAACATTACGTTTTACCAGCGTTCTTACCTAATCACGTAAGGTTTCTTCCTAAATTCACTCACATTTTCCGAAACAAAATCTCTGATCCATTTTTAGACATTTGTCTATGCTTCGAATACCGATCGACTCGAATTGTGCATTCCAAGTGTTGACCATTTTGCCGTAAACGAAAACCTGCGAAAGATGATCGGAGAAAAATTAAAATCGCGTAAAGATAAATCTCAGATATTGAAAAGTTTCGAGAATCCTACTAAAAAATTGAACGCTTCAGAGACAAAAGTCGATGTCGTACCGAGCTGTAATATCTAAATTTTTTTAATATTTATGCACTGTAATTAAATTCGTACATGTACAATCTTAATTTTTATAAAAACCGTTGTTATTCGTCTTTTAGGAATGTAAAAAGTAAAATTGATTCGAGTTTTCTCGACAAATTTTGGTCTAATTTGACAAAAAATTGATTTCATTCACTAATTCTAGATTCTGTTCTCGCGCATGAAAGTTTCGTGTTTGAAATTTTGTCTTTTTTTTGTTTTGTTTCCTTAATTTACATGTTCAATGTGATAAACTAGGTTTTTTCGCTTCCTAACGAATTTTTCACGGTGACTCTTTTCCGGTGGAGTTTCGTTTCAGAAAGTTTCTCATTCCATGCAGAACTCGTTACGAATTACAGTATAAATAGAATTTTCTTTTTACGAATTTCTCCTGAAAATACGTCAGTTCCTCATGAAATCTGCTGTCAATATATTACTTGTGTCAACACCATTACGTCCGATAAAACAAACATCGTTTTTCATGTTTGAAAAAAAATTATTTATCTATTATGTATTAAGCTTGCTTGTGAAAGGTGGAACGATTTGATTGATTATTGTTTCTAGTTGTTGGAAAATGTGAAATTAATGTTCGACTCAAATTTATGTTTACATTGTCGCCTTTTATGTTAGCTCATGAATAATGTTGTAATCAAGTGATTTTACGGATGGCGACTTCCGAAACATGAATATAATCCGATGTCTCGTCGAAATTTTACAAAAAAAAACCTATGCGTACGTTGTTTTTAAAAACGTTTCGTGAAACTGTCGCGATGGTTTATGTCTACCGCCCGATAATTGTAAAGAACGTAGTCAATCGGCGGCAGGTACCTTATACCTTCGGCTAACAAAGCGGCCCGATCTCGTTTTATCCCCTTAAATCGCTCGTCGAAGCACAGATAGATTGAACGAAGGGCTCGCTCGTTGGCGAAGCCCCGGCCCGGCGCATCATCGGATCGAAATGAACCATTCAAATATTTACTGAAGGCGGGAAAAGTATGAAGTTCAACAACAAGCAGGAAAACTCAACCACCCGTTTGTCTCCTTACCGTTCGACGAGGATTAAAGATCGTGAGACCTGGACCTGATTTGGGATTCGACTCCGTCCGTAGGCAGCCCACCGATGAAACTGGTCCGTTAGGATGTAGAGTCATCTTCGACCACTCGGCCGTCCCTCATTTATTGTCTTTTGTCGCCCGGGCTAGATTCGTCTTTGGTTTCGTACAAAGTCGATTTGGCATTAAACGAACGCCTCGTTTGAGTGCCTCCACTCAAAGGAGTTTTAAGTTGAAGGAGAAGAAAAAAATATCTGACGTCGATTTTGGATTTGCGCTGCAACGACGACGACGACGACGACGACAGCGCCGAGGACGGGACATCCTTTTACGTAGTTGAAAGTTTATTTTATGTTCGACGATGTATGGATATTGGTTGCGAGTTCATAGGGCACTCGCCTTATTGTGGATGATTATCGTAATTGGACAGATATTAGTTACAGACTCAGGTACAGTAAAGTAATTGATGAATGCGAGTTTCGCACCTATTTTATCGTGTTTAGCAGCTAACCTTTACTCAAATGTGTCCAAATTCAGTCATCGCCGTTTTAACGTTTGTAACTGTAGCTGTTTCGATCGTTTTTCGTTTCACGTATCTGTAACGTCTTAAATATTACACGGTAACCGCTACTTCGCCCTGGGTTTTGTTGTCATAATAATTTGCCCGGAACCACCATGCTTTCGAGCATAGTTTCATCGTTTTCCTAGCAGTATTCGTTTGATCGTCGTTTATACACTTTTCATGGCAGATATCATGCGTTTTGCGTCGTCGATTTGCGAAAATTAGCAATTGAGACTTAAAATAATGCCCGCTCATTGTAGAGTGCTTGTAAACGAAAGGCAAACAGGAAGCTAGTCGTGTGGTCGTGTGGTACGCGGTTGTTGCCCGAACGGCTCTAACGTGTTGACCGTAGGTCGTGCGACCATTCGACGAACGGTCGGTGAACATGATATTTTTCAGACGTAATTCTTCGATTATACAATATTGCCGCCTCTCAGTTCAGTTATCTAAACCGATCGTTTGTTTACGAATGGTCTTTAGTAAATTTCGAACAGCGTTCGCTTCTTGACAATGCCGTCACGATATCGTACAATAAATTTATTACAGTATGGTACGACAAATAATGAATAATACAAACATTCTTTCTTTCTTATTTGTACAACAATCACCAAAAAGGAAACGTGAAAAAGAAACTCCATCAGGATGTTACGCGAGGTTGTTTGATTTCGGTGTTAATAGATTATCCTCCTACGGTTCAATATCCAGAATCGTGATCCTATTCGTGAATGTTTTGAAACAAGTTTTCTGTAAACACTTGACCGTTCAATAGTAACTTGCGTAACTCATATTGGGTCCGTTTCAATGTATTTGACGGCATTTTTGTATTTCAGCCAGAAACAATGAAATTGTTATTTCGGTCCGAGCGAGCGACGAATGCGATATGCGACGAGATGTGTTGTTGATTGAAGATATGTCCTCTGAAACGGCGTATCTACAATGCAAACCTGCCGGAAGAGGGTAGAAAATGTGCACAAATGCGAATCGCAACATTATATATCAGTTTCGTGTATTGTTATAGCGCGGTTGGATTTTGGCAGTGGTTGCCATGTCCGCCAGGACAAAAATTTTATTTCACTGAACAAAAATGTGACGTTGCTTTTCATCAAAAACCCTCATCCGTATCAACGCCGTCGACATCGTTGAGTACGCAATCTGACACAACTTCGTCACCGCAGTCAGTGACGGTAGTAGTTCAAGGTACATACGAAATATTTGGAACCACAAACAAACACTTTTTATCTTTGTTTTTCGCATTTTTGTAAAGCAAGCTTTTTTCTTGTAGCATATTTGAACGACAGTTGCGCTCACGGCCAACAGTGCGCCGGTGGTACGACTTGCGACGAAAGCAACAAATTGTGCAAATGTCCATTAGGATCGTACAGTACGCCTGGAACTAAATACTGTCAGCATCCGTTTTCACATTTGCCGAAATCAATTACAAACAACAAAATTTCTCCAAACATCGACCAACTACTTCAATCTTCGCAAAAGAGTGGTACTAATTTAATATTCATTTCGTTCACGCTTTTTTTCTCATTCACATAAATTCGAACACCTTTTTAGTTTCACCTGGAAGTAGTTGCCGAGATAGCGAGGCAATTTGCGTCGGAGGCTCTTACTGTAACCCCGATAACAAAGTTTGCAGTTGTAACGACGGTTCGACAGACGAAGGCGGAAAATGTGTCACGTTTAGAATAGAAGCGGGTAAGAAAAGCAAAACATAAAAAATGTCCTTCAGTTCACGAGACAGTCCAATTGTATTTGTTAGCCGCCGTCGGTCAGCGTTGTAACCAATTTACTAAATGCGAAGGATGGTCAGTTTGCGTTTCCAATGTTTGCCAGTGCGAAACTCCTTTAGTTCAAGTTGGATTTCAGTGCTTGCCCGAGGAACATTCTTCAAAAAAAGAAGCCAGTAAGCGCTAATATCGAGCATTTTCATGTTACGAGACACTTACGTAAGTATCATTTCGTAGAGCCTGGCCAATCGTGCGACAAAGGTCAATTGTGTTTGGGTGGTTCAATTTGTAGTACAGTAACACTTCGTTGCACATGCCCTGTGGGTACAAGAGATCACGGCGACAAATGCTTTGATTTTCTCGGCCAAGCAGGTTCGAAACATTTGCACAACTTGCAAGCAATAAAATCAGAACGATAAAAAGTCAAAACAGTTGTGAAGCTAAAATATGTTCTAATCTATTTCATTAATTGTAACGCTGTAAATATTGCGATTCTCTTGTACTTTTGTGAATTTTCTAGAAACTAAATTAGCTGGCGTTGGCGAACACTGCGACGTAAATACTGATTGCGTAATTGGTGCCTATTGCAGCGCTGCTACTAATCCACCTTCTTGCCAATGTTTGTCCACGCACGTGGAACTAAACGCGGTTTGTTACAGAAGTAAATTTCAATCGTTTTTGCGCACCATTTCACCGTTTATTTCGTATTTCCCTGTCACACAAAAAATGCACCTATTTAGTCGTTTATCCGGGTCAAAGAGGCTGCGAATTCGATGATCAGTGTTCGGCTGCTTATCAAGGTGCTGCATGCGCCAATAGTCTTTGCATATGCCCTAATGGAATGAATGCACAAGGGCAAACGTGCCGACCTGGTAAACAAATTTCCGAGCACTTATTGAGCCAAATTCACTCAAGTAGTGTCGTGTTAAGGTTCATTCATTGAAAAAAAACTGTTACAGGCGGTGGACATTTGGTATCACCTCCCGGCGGCTCGTGTGCCGCTTTGCAACAATGTTCAGGCGGTTCTTTGTGTCGCAACGGATGGTGTATATGCCCGGATAATACCATGGTCGTTTCAAACGGCATGTGCACTTTCATTCCTACTCGAATTGTTACCGGATCGACGATCGACGAAAATAGAGAAATATCAATTTCGAACAAACTTGAAAACGTCGTGTCCACAGCCGAAACGACGTACGCCGCTACAACAAGTCAACCAACTACAACTACAGTCGCGACCACTACGGAGTTCATAACGACATCGACTACCACTACTCCAACTTCAACAACGACATCGACTACGACGACTACGACTCCGACAACAACTACAACTACAACTACAACTACAACTCCATCTACCACTGTTCCAACTCAAGCAACATTTCCAACAAGTACATTTACGACTCCGCCATTAATAATTTTTACTACTCAACCATTAACAACGAGTACTCAACCAATAACAACGAGTAGTCAGCAATTGACAGCGCCTATATCCGTTTTTTCATCAGAATCGCCGACGACTTCAACCGATTTCTCGACCTCTGCCGTTCCGCAGATAACTCAAAAAGCTTACGCTTTTCCTGGAGATTTTTGCTGTAAGCCAATGATTTATAACAGAAATGCGATAGTTTGCAGCATGTATACAGCCGTTTTTTGTTTGCAGCCGAATCAACGACATGCACTGGAGGATCGAAATGTTTGTACGGACAGTGTTTATGCGACGAACAACACGAATTGATCAATAGACATTGCATCGTGCGAGGTAACGAATTTTGTTTTTTATTCCCAATTTTGGACACAATTTTACAGAAGAAGCTTTTGCAGAAGAAGCTCTTCCGTTAGCTTCGTGCATCGATGGCGAAATATGCGTGGGTGGTTCAGTGTGCGACGGAACACTGTGCCAGTGTCCATTCGGAACTATGGTCACCAATTCCGCTTGCGTAACAGTTACAACTTCGGCAACCGTTCAAACGACTCGACGTCCGTCAGTCATGTGGGCGCCGCCGATGTCGTCGTGCGCAAGCGGCGAACGTTGCAGCGGCGATTCAATGTGCAACCGATTGACGTTGACGTGCGAGTGTCCGGGTGACATGCAATCGATCCACGGTCATTGCGTGTTAATTGTCGGGGGAAATAAGCTACCTGGTCAAAACAGCGAAGAAAACGAGCGTGAATTCGGTACGAACAACTGGGACCATAACGGAAGGGGTCCCAAACCCGTTATCCACGCGGGCGTTGAAGAACCCAGCCCTGCGGGAAAAGGGATAATCGAGCAATCTCCCGTTGGACAGCCTGGTAGTGGCTATACGGCTCGTCCTAACGTCAGTTTTCCAACAACATTTTCTACGACAACGGTACAGCAGGTGCACGCTCCCGCGCATTTAAACGAACCATGTTATCGGAATCAAGACTGCGCCGGTGGAGCGGTCTGTTTCCATAAACGTTGCACTTGCCCCCACGGCTCGATATCAAATCAGTACGGCCAGTGTTTAGTTATCGACCCCGAGCATCTTGGCGCCAGCGGAGTACCACTAGGTAGAAATTGGACATTCAGAAAATACGACTTGAATTTTTGCTTACTTACTTCATGCATTTTAGGCACCGAATGCAACATTCACACGCATTGCTTCGGTTCATCGCAATGTATAAATGGTCGATGTCGCTGTCCATCCGGTCTGATACAAGATGGTCCAGTTTGTATAAGTTTGCAAGGTATGTGAAATAAGTTTTTTGTCTTGATTTCTTTTGACGAAGTTACTTACTATTCATATTAGGTAGCCGTTGCATGATATCAAAAGCGGTTCTATGCACTTGTAGTAAATTTTGTTTAGTTTTTTTGTCCCATCGAGCACATTATCAGTTCCTTTTTGTTTCCACGCATGTTTCACGAGAAATGTTTTCCCCTGCATGATTTTTTTGTTTTGTTTTCATTATAGACCTTGGTAAATCGAGACATTTTTTCGACGGGTATTTGCTCACTCGTACAATCGAAAGTGAATCCGATAGCGGCGTTTTGTGTCCAAATGGTGCAAACCCATTGCATGATTCAGGACAAGAATTCTTCCAATGCAATGCTTCTCGACCACTATGCCCTTGGGATTCCTATTGTTACGCAACGAATAGCGCCTTAGAGATGGGCCCGTATTATTGTTGTCCAAACTAAAAACGACACGATTTTATTTTTTCCCTAAAATGTTGCAGTTGCTGCAATTTTTAACCTTCCAAACGTCGATTCGTGGCACAAAACTTTAAACGATCTTGCAACGTTCATCGTGCATGCATTCGTTGATGATTTGCGTTTATTGTTGTTTTATTTTTTGCATGTTTGCATCACCGGTGAGCACCAAGAACGATATACAAAATTGCCAAAATTGTCATTTAATATTTTGAACAAAAATAGAATTGCTTTTTAAAAATTTTATTCTTTTCTGTTGAATTCTTTTTTGTTATCGTTCATTTTTGCGTTTTATGTTAGAAAATCTAAAAATTTGTATAATAAAAATTATTTTTCGCGTGATATTTTCACGACAAAATACAAAAATTCAGGACGAAACGTTTCCATCGGCGGTCCATGCGGTGATAAAGACATTTGTCAAGGAAGATCAGCCTGTATTTTCGGTGTTTGCATTTGTCCATCGGGTACGAAGGAGATAAATGGAATTTGTCATGCCGTCGACGTTCGCAGTACAGGCACACCAAAACCAGGTGAAATAACAAATTTCGCTTTCGTTTTAGTTTTAGTTTTAGTTTTAGTTTTAGTTTTCCTTGCTATTTATCCATTTCTACCTGTTTAGGGCAACCATGCAATGGAAATGAACAATGTTCAGGCAATTCTTTATGCGTAAATGGTACCTGCCAATGTTGGATCGGATACGCAATCGAAGATGACACTTGCGTTGAACCACCGTGTATGCTACTTAAAAATGTTTGAACAGACAATGAAATTTCAACAAAGTCGTTTTGTTTTTAAGTGTATCCTGACATGCCTTCAGCACCAGGTGATCCATGCCGGCATTATGACGATTGTTTCGGTGGATCGTATTGCAGGTTGGGTTATTGTGTTTGTCCCATGGGCACTGATAGTATTAATATGAAATGCATTTCGACCGGTAAAATAATATTTAAAAACATTCCTTAAATCGAAAATCTTTTAGTGCTTTCTTTTAGATACCAACGGCCATTTCGCTCTACCAGGTAAAAGTTGCGCCAACGGAGAGGATTGCACAGGAGGTTCTTTTTGTTTGGATAATGTATGCCGATGTCCAGTTGGTATGCACCCTCATTTGGACGGGTTGTGCAGAAAACTTGGTACAACTCGAAACTTCGGAAGATATAGATAAAAAGTGCAAAACAATAATAATGAAATAATTGCAGATTTTGAAAGTCTAATGCTACCAACTACAACTATATTACCCTTCAACAAATACGACCTGTCTAAAAATCCTAATCAACAACAACAACAACAACAACAACAATCGTCTCAACCGTCTGATAAACGTCCAATATCTATAAACGCTGGCAACGTGCCTCAAGCGGTACAAAATCCTTCCAATCCTGTTTCAAACAACGAGGATGGCGCAATTCGAACAGGATCATTTTCGTATCAAAATCCCCCTGCGCAACAAGTTCTCCCTGCAGTCATTCCAACAACACCAATTCCAACAACGTACGCAGCCCCGTTGTTGCTAGGACCGATACCTGGTACGCCCTGCAGGAATGGTCAAGTTTGTCAAAACGGTGCCGTTTGTTCAATGGGCTTCTGCAGATGTCCGGCAGGGTTGAGGCAACTGGGCGATAGTTGCATTCCTGGTAAGTCGCATGTTGTTTGTTATAATAGCCAAAAATTCAACGTAGCATTGCGCTTACAGAAACCTTATCCGTACCGCCTGGGCATACATGCACCGTCGGTCAAACGTGCTTTGGTGGTGCAGAATGCACTTCGGGCGTTTGCTTATGCAAATCCGGTCAAAAGATTGTCGGCACTGTTTGCTTAGACGACAGTAAATAAAAACATAAATTGTTTATTGTTTTTCGCCTATTTATCGCTAATCTGTTCTCGCATCGCACGTTTCGATAATGCTTCTTATTTTTTCCCATAACAGCACCTTCCAAGTCTCCAAGTCGCAATTGGAATAATTCACTATCGTTCGACGAACTAAACAGTTTTTTCAAAACAGCTTTGCACTGCTTTAATAACGAGAAATGCGCCTACGGTGCTATTTGTATTTACGGTTCGTGTATTTGCCCTGTTGGAAAATATTCATCGTTGTACGAATGCTTTGCTGAAGGTAGAAAGTAGATGACGTAATTCAAACATTTGGCAGCAACCCATCATTTTTCAAACCATCAACAATAGTAATCAACGGAGAAATGTAAACTAACACTGATATTTAGAATTTAACGCCGCTTCCGGATCAAAAACACGACGTGGGGCGCGACCGGGTGAACTTTGCACGCAGGGCCAACGTTGTTTGGGTGCCTCGTTTTGCGCTCGCGACGGTTATTGTAGGTGTCCATCTGGAACCAAAAACGACAAAGGAATGTGTCGCAGATTTCAAGGTATAAGGGACGGAATGTGTTTCACGAATCACGATTTGTTAAATGATCCCGATTTCAGCGCATCAACGCCAAAATGTGACTAACGTCAGCGGTAGTCAATCTCGTAAAGCTCAACCGTGTCCTCTGCCCGAAAATGAATCGGCGTGTCAGTTGCCGAACTGTTTCTGTAGTAAAACTGGCAGGGTTATACCCGGAGGTTTGGCTCCCGAACGAACTCCACAGTTTGTCGTACTGTCGTTTGACGACCCAGTAAACAGCAAAACATTCGATATTTATCAACGATTGTTCGATAAAAAGTTTTTCAACAAAAACGGTTGCCCGATAAAAGCTACTTTCATGGTCAGTCACGAATGGACCGATTATGATGCCGTCGAATGGCTCTATTTACAAGGACACGAAATTGCATCGAATTCTATCACGTAATGTTTTGAATTTCGTCACGATGGAACAATTTCATAAGCTTTTACGTCGTATTTCCATTTCAGTCATACTCCTCTTCGATTGCAACCTTTGGCACGGTGGGTGGCCGACATGGATGGTCAAAGAAAGATTTTAAACAAATTTGCAGGAATTCCTGTCGAGGATATCGTCGGTATGCGAGCTCCTCAATTAGCTATGGCCGGAGACGTTACGTTTGAAGTAAATTACTCAAATTACGAAAACGAGTTCTATAAGATTTTACTAAAAAGCTTATGTTGTCCTATCGATTCCCAGTTCATTTTTGCGAAATCAGATAACGTTCATATTTTGCGTAATTTAGGGAAATTTGTGTCGAAAATATTCGATTATTCTTGATATGTACTTTTAGATGATGCGAAATCACGGATTCTTATATGATAATTCGATGACGACGAATCCTGGAATCGAACAAACTCCGTTTTGGCCGCAAACTTTGGATTACAAATTACCATGGGAATGTCAAAACATTCAGTGCCCGCAAAGTTCATTTCCCAGCATTTGGGAAATCCCGATAAATCAATTTTTCGGTTATTTCTCGAATGATATCAGTCATTTTAAACGTGCATCGATGGTCAGCGCCGCGATGGCTACGAACGAAACGCACGAATCGGCGTTGAATTTATTGCGAAGAAATTTTAAACGAGCTCATCATTCGAATAAAGCGCCGTACGTACTAACGTTGACGGCCGATTTTTTTACAGCCGTCGACGATTTAAACATGGAACAAGTTTTGGAGCAATTCATACAAGAATTGCTCGAAAAATCGGACGTTTGGATTGTTACAATGAAACAATTAATTGATTGGATGAAAGAACCGACGCCGACGCATCAATTATCCGAATTCAAACCATTCCAATGTTCGAATACGATTTCGTCTTCGACCGCTTATCCTCCTTGCCAAACGGCTAATAAATGTTATTATCGTGTTCACAAATTGTCTGGTGGCGAACATTTATTTACTTCGTGTCATCAGTGCTCTCCAGAATTTCCGTGGCTTAACAATCCCGAAGGCAATTAATTACGACTCATTATTACGAGAAAAATTCGGTATTCCGTACATTTTTTACTTTCGTCATCGTCGTGTTTTTTAATTATATTTGTGTACAGTTATCTTTTATTGTTTTTGTTTCGTTTAACAAAAGCAGGGAAAATTAAAATACATTTTAGTTGTTTTTGAACCAGTAAACGATTTTGCAAACATTGTTTCATTTTCGCAAATTTAGTAATAATTAGTTGTTGCAATTAAAAAGGCAAATGAGAAAGTAGTTTTTAATAAATTATCGAGTAAAACTATAGCATTTTCTTCTGTTTCACATATCGTATCGATGTAATAACGGGATTCGTTTCTTTATCAGGCATAGCGCCTTCTTTATCAGTGAGCGTAATCAGGCGACGAATGACGAATGAGAAGAGTAAAATGAATATCAAAACGTAAAAGTTTCGTTGAGTTCGAAACATCGGCTCAGTTAGCGAAGCATCTTTAGCGATCAATTCGTCGTTAAAGTAAGCGATTATTTCGATGAAATTTATCGTTTTCGTTCAATTGCATATTCGAAGCGAGTTTTAGCATTTCGTTGATTGAGTTTCGTTGTTGATAATAAGTACCACTGAAGAGTCATCACTGCAATCTACAAAAGCCACCAACAACCGACCGTTCGAAGCAATAAAATTCTTCAAGAATCATATTTTTCCACGCGTGTAAACTGCCTTTGCAAGTGCAGATTAAATAAATGAACAGCAATTGCTTGCAAAATCTTGTTCCCAAAAACGTTTTACGTTTATTTTTTAAAACAAATTTAAGTACCGCAACCTCTTTAAAGAATTCATTTTCGTTCTTAATTTGCGATTGTTGCTTTTTATAATTTTACTGTATTTTTTGTATAGTGCTTTTTTGCTTTTGCGATCAAAGACCAAAATACTGTAACAAGATTTATTCAAATTTAACAGCGAAAACGGCACGCACCAATTTTAAAAATTTACATATACGATTACTGCATTACAAAAAAAGCTGGAGTACTCGACATTTTTGAATTTAACATTTGTATGTTTAATTTTTTGAGAAACTTTTCACAACAACCAAAAACATAAAAACTATTCCAATACCAATCGAAACATTTTGCCAATACTGCACGGATTCCAAATCGTCTTCTAACTGGTACACTCGTGTATTCAATCGGGTAACTTGCCGTTCCAACAATGCTAAACGTTGATTAATTTGTGGATTCATTTCTTGCAGATTTACGTCATTTCTAAACAATATTTATAATCTGATTAGTCAGTTAAATTGTATTAAAATAATTTCTTTTGAAATATTTACTGTGGAGATGCTATTTCGCTTTCGGTGCTCATTGTTGGCGTCGAACTGAATCGTTTTTCTAATTTTTCTACGACAGCGTGATACGGTTCGCTTTTTATCGTTATCGTATTCGGCGGCGATTGCAAAGTTGTCGGTAAATTGCGAATGTGAGACAAATGTTGATTGCCGACAATGATATCTTGCGGAGACGAAAAATTTTGAAGAATTTCTGCGGCTAAAAGAAAAAAATTGAAATAAGTCTGAGAAAATGATCCGAACCAACTTCGGACGAAAGAACGAAGAATAAAACAAAAAACCCAGCTCAAGAATTTCAAAATTTTACTTGTAACTAAAACTCGTTCGGGTACGTTCATCGACTGCACTATCGACTTTATTTGCTGATCTTGATCTCGAACAACAGGGATTTCGATGAATTCGTTTGGTCGTAATCGAATATTTATTGGAACAAACATCTGTTGCGCAACGGATGACATAAACTGAACGTTGACTCTTCACGATGAAGAGTAAAACTGCAAAGACAAAAAACAATGAGCACCCTACCGTTCACAAAGAACGCAGAATCAATACCAAACGTAGTGAAGTTAAGAACAGTTTAAAATAAATAATTCATTTTCTACTGCTACCTTTCAAGACATATGGAGGACTAAAAAGTAAAAATAAAATTTAAATACCGTAGCTGACAGTCCCAATCAAAAGTAACCCTACATTAATTTCGCGAACCGTTCGCGAATGGTTCGCAAGGAGTGGAAATTTGCGAACGTCTCGAACCTGACCACTGGTGCGCTGGTATCATTCAGTATGTGGCCGGCCAAGCCACAACAGCGCTGTTGTAACCATGATCCATTGATAGCGAGTTTAGGTTCATTGAACTTACTTTCAAATTATTTTCGACAGATAGCCAACATAATTTAAATTTTTTCTTATATGATAAACAAAAAACGTGTCGAAATAATTTCTTACATTGATAAGCGAATTCGGATTTCGTTAGTGTACCGGACAAATCCAAAATAATCGTGTAACCAGGAATAAATTCGTCGAGCCTTTGCGAACGGTTCGCGAACGAGTCGCGAATGGTTCGCGAATAAGTAGGGTCACTTCCGACGGGGACGAAGACTGTAATCGTTTTGAATAGAACAATTGCAATTTCGTGTTATCTAAGTGCTACTTTTTTGTCAAGTTTTGCTTATAATACCGAAGTTTCCGTGAAAACAAATTTTGCGTTTTCATTTACACCAATTCCAACAACAAAGTCAAAACTATTTTCGCTTTGAGACAAGTGACCGTCGGAATTGTATCGCTGCATATTTAATTTTCATTCTGACACTCGGTTGGTCGGTTTTTTGTTTTTTTGTTCGTTAGTTTTTTCTTAACTTTGCTCATCCGTTATTTGATCGAGGAAAATCTTGTAACGCGAATTACTATCGTATTTTCATTATAACATTGTATAGTGAAATTATACCTCTTTGTTCTATTTTAACTGTTTCATAATCGTTAAATTTTGTTTCACTCTACGCACTTTTCAAAATGGTTTTGTCACTGACGGTCAACAGCTCAAATAAAGTTGCATTGCTCAATAAATATATGTCGTTATCTCAACGAGATCGCGTTCAAGTCATGTACGTATGGATCGACGGTACCGGCGAAAATATGCGGGCTAAAACCAGAACCGAATTTACAGAACCTGAATCGCCGAAAGGTGACGAATTATTTGTTAATAAAATTGCGGTTTGGCTACAATGAATAGAAACGAAGTTGTGTTTTTAGATTTACCGATTTGGAACTTCGACGGATCAAGTACTTATCAAGCAGACGGCATCAATTCCGATATTTATTTGCACCCCGTTGCTTTGTATCCAGACCCGTTACGTGGTGGAAGAAACAAATTAGTCCTCTGTGAAACTGCAACATACGACCAAAAGCCAACCGGTAACTTTGCAATCTGTTTTAAATCCTTCTGTCTGTTTGATTTGTTTTTTAACACAGTTAGCAACAAACGACACACTTGCAAACAAGCTATGGACGCAGCCAAAAGATACGTGCCATGGTTCGGTATAGAACAAGAATACTCGATGCTCGATGCAGATTTATATCCATTAGGTTGGCCGAAGCAAGGTTTTCCTCGTCCTCAAGGTAACCTGGAGTTTGTTTTGTGTGCTTAACTTCATATTGTTTGTGCTAAACGTTGAACGAGACATTTTTTGTTGCAGGTCCTTTTTACTGCGGCGTTGGCGCGGATAGGGTGTACGGTCGTGAAGTGCTCGAAGCTCATTACAGAGCCATGTTGCATGCAAACATAACTGTAGCCGGTACAAATGCCGAAGTGATGCCTGCTCAGGTAATTATGATGTGTATATATGAATCGTAAAAGCGTTTCGTTACTATAAAAATTTCATCGTTTTTTAGTGGGAATTTCAAGTCGGGCCGTGCGAAGGGATTAATATGGGTGACGAGTTGTGGATAGCGAGATTTTTGTTGCACAGAGTTGCAGAAGATTTCAACGTTGTAATATCGTTGGACCCGAAACCGATACCGGGCGATTGGAACGGAGCAGGAGCACATTGTAACTATTCGACGAAAGCGATGCGCGAATCCGGAGGCATGAAGTATGTTCAAATAAAACCAAAAACTATTCATATTGTTCACTTTCGTGTTTTATAAATTGTCTCATTTCAGAGCTATTGAAGAAGCAATTACGAAACTAAGCAAACATCAAGCGCGCCATATCAAAGCTTACGATCCTAAACAAGGCAAAGATAACGAACGTCGTTTGACCGGTAAACACGAAACGTCTTCGATCCATGATTTTTCATCCGGAGTTGCTAATCGTAAATGTTCCATTCGAATTCCTCGTCAAGTTGCCGAAAATGGTTGCGTAAGTTTGTTTCAAAAATTGTACGCAATTTTTTTCATATTTTACCTGGTAATTTTTATTTTACAGGGTTACCTAGAAGATAGGAGGCCAGCGTCAAATTGCGACCCATATTCAGTCACAGAAGCAATCGTTCGAACAACGTGTTTAAATGAATGAACTTTTTAGTCATATTATTTTTTTCTCGTACTAATCTCATTACGATGCATTTTTTACTTAGAAATGTATTTCTTCGTTCTAATTTTAATTGTCAAATAGTCGAAAATAAATTGTAACTTAGCAAGCAAAATCCGCTCAATTTGGAAACGAAAAGTTCTCGTTTTTACAGTTTACTTGGATTTTCCAAAATCGATTGTTGAATTGTTATGATAAATTTGTTTAGCCAAAAAACCTTACTTCTAAACTAAACTTGTTTCAGAACTTTTCAGAAATTATCCGATTGGTCACGTGATACGTAGTTGCTCAAGTCTAAAAATTCGCTTAATCCTGTTTGTTTTGTTACTTTTTTCGCCATTAAAAAAGCATAGTAATCCGCATCGTATTTGCACACCACATTTTACAATATCTGCATGAATTTTTATCATTACTAACATTTGTCAGCTTGCGCGGTGGGTTTGATTTTATGTTATTACGATGAGCATTGATTTGAAAAACTATTTGTTCGACACTGTTCGAGCGAAATTTCTTGAAGACTTATTAAAAAACGAAGGCGATTTTTTAGTGCAACGAATTAAACGAAAGTATGAGTTGGTTGTTCTTTGGCACGGTAAAGTTCGTATTTATCAACCAACATTTAACGGAGCCACCTATAAGTAAGGGTTGCTTCTCATATTTAAATCGAACTCATTTCTTTGCGTATTGTCATGTTTTCAGATTGGATAAAGGAAACGCTTTTAATGAAATCGATGAATTAATTACATATTACAATGATAACAAAATACCGATAGGAAGGGAAAACGCTATTTTAAAGAAAATTGTTGGCAAATCTAAAACGTCATACGAAAAAAGCGACATTGAAATCATAAAGAAAATCGGGCAAGGAAACTTCGGCGAAGTGTATTTGGTAAAAATAAAGTCGGAAGACAAAATTAGCAGCGATGAAAACATTAAAACGCAATGTATCGAAAGAAGCGAGAGAAGCCTTCGTGAAAGAGTTTGAAATGATGCAAACTATGAAACATGAAAACGTTGTAGGGTGTTTGGGCGTGGTTACTGATAATAAACAAATGAAAATTTTGCTGGAAATGATAAATAAAGGTTCACTGGACAAGCTGTTGAAAGAGAGTAAATTGACGGAACGAGGAAAATCGAGAATACTACTGGACGTTTGCAGAGGTATGACTTATTTGCATAAACAACATATTATTCATCGCGATTTGGCGGCTCGGAACATTCTCGTCCATCGAAATGAAACATCGGTAACTGGCAAAGTTAGTGATTTTGGATTAAGTCAGATAGATAAAAGTGGTGAAGGATATGAATTGAGCGATTCGGAAAAGTTACCAGTAAAATGGTGCGCCCCGGAATGCATGTCGGTACAAAAGTGGACAACAGCGAGCGACGTTTGGAGTTTTGGAGTTTTGATGTGGGAAGTTTATACGGATGGTGGTGATCCATATTCTGACATTCCGCAGGCGTGTTCGAGCGGTAAAGCGTTAATAAAATATATCAAAGAAGGTGGTCATCCGTCAAAACCGAAAAACATGCCCGATGATAAGTTAAGAGTAATGTGGAGTTGTTGGCACGCCGATCCTTCAAGGCGATCGTCCATGGAACTTATTTTAACCGATCTCGAAAAAATGCATCGTATATATCGCCAACCAAGTTCAGCTAAATCGTCTGAATCTTAATACGATTTTTCTCATACTTTAAAAATTGTT
Organism: Prionchulus punctatus; assembly: GCA_034698125.1. NCBI lineage: Eukaryota > Metazoa > Nematoda > Enoplea > Mononchida > Mononchidae > Prionchulus > Prionchulus punctatus. The sequence continues at coordinate 24,867 of JAQGBA010000015.1, read as the reverse complement.
TCAATTCTACGTTATTTACATCTGATTTTCCATGTCTAGTGTAACTGTCAATAAAACAACAAAGATCGTTGAGTACAAACTCAATTTATGTGCAAACTCTATAATATAAAAATACAATAATCAATGAATAAAATGCAAGCACAAGCAAATGCGCAGTTGAAAAATAGCAGACATCTAATTGCAGACAACTTTGAAAAATTGTCTGCTGGATGTCACGGAAACAGAGAATTGCGCGACCCACTTTTTTTGACAGATTATAAAATCCGCCGTCATTCTGAACCTAGAATTCAAATTTCTGATCAAACCAATCAATATTGATCGATTTATCGCAATTTCAAAAGAGGCGTAATCATCCAGACACCCTGTATGTGCGCGCGATAAACTGCGACCTATTCATTTTCCACTATTAATGTCGATCAATTTTATATGTTTTTGAAAGATCTTTTAGTATGTCTTTTAGTATGTTTAGTATTATTTATTTTCTACAACATACTAATAAATCGTTCAGAAAAATTCAAAATTGATCGATTAATCGAAGTTTGAAAATTAATAGTGTAAAGATATCAGGTCGCCGTTCATCGTGCGCGCACGTACCCCCCCCCCATTCGACAACACATTTGCAACACACGATCATAAAATGAAAATAGAATAAAATAGAATGGAAAAATTAAGACGCTATGAAAAAAAAGAATGAAAAATCAACGAAATCACATTTGCAACAGTGTTTCGAAAAATGTTGCTCTTTTATCTCCAAAAGTTTACTGAATGACGGTGTTCCTGATTTGTATATGTCAACTTTTCGTCGATTGTTCATTGCAAACGGCGCTTTTGTTTAACTTCTATTTGTAGAACAATTCCTTCAGCTCTTTTTACGTGAACGCTTTCTAAACTTATAACTTGAAATTAAACCAATGATGTAACTCACTATTTCAAACAAAAATAAAAATTACTTCTAAACTAAACTTGTTTCAGAACTTAGATATTTATCCAAAATGCAATCGATTTTCCATTTGACTCTGAAATATGTTCGTCGAAGAAGGAAATGCTTACAATATTGTAGCTTTATTGACAAAACACCGAATAATTCCTGTGTACTTCGGCTGCAGGTGAACTAATTTTGTATACTAAAAACGTCCAAAATGACTCGTTTCGAAACCATGAATGTTGCTTATAGTCTTTAAATTACTAGATGTCGCACAAGGGTTCGGTTGGTAAACTGTATTTTCGTCGAGCTTTGACAAATATCAAACATTATCTCTAATTCATCGGCTAAAACGTGAAAATTTTTATAACCCATAACCAGTAACGTTCGGACAGTTATAACGCTGGAACTTGTTGTTAACCTCTTGGAACTCGTAGAGAATCCATTGAATCCATTTTAGTTTCATTTATTTGCTTACGAAGAATCACATGTGGTCAGTTTTCGGACGAATCAGATTGTCGAACGAAAGTTTTGGCCGGATCCTATTTCGCTGGTAGGTCCTATTGCGAAAGGTTGAAAATTTTTACGAAAGAGATTTGTCTGGACATCTTGTAAACTTTTAACCTCAACTCGACTTCAGTTTGTTTCGTTGGTATCCGTTTCGACAGTTAGCCAGTCGACGTCGGTTGCACCTCGAGGAAAATTTTTGACTCGAGAGGTCTAATTCCTAATTTTGTAATATACGATACAATGGTAGCCGAAACGTTTTGGATTCTTCGATTAGCTTTCCTATATATCGTCGTCATTATCCCAATTAATGCCAGTAAGTCGCTAGTTAGTGCAACAAATTTGTTATTTTTGTTTTAAGACGAGGAACAAAAATGTAATATTTAATTATGAATCAAAAAATGTTCATTTTGCGCGGGGAATATGCGCTAACTGGCACGTTTAGATTTCATTGCAAGATCATTGTTTGCACAGATTGCACTAATTTATTGTCGCATGCGGTCATTTTTCGGTTTCAATTATGCTTCGAATCGAGAACGTTGCTAATACGAAATTAAACCGACAAACGTTTTCAAAATGCTCAAATTTATTACAATTTTCTTTTGTTTTCTGATATACTTTTCAAAATACAGTCGTTTTCGTAGCAATGAAAGTTTCGACGACGCGTTTCAATTTTGGGTCCGATTATGTTCACTGGCATGGACCGGGTCGTGGTTCAACAAAAACATTTTGTTGTTTGACAAATTCGGAAATTCCGTTATTCACCGAAAGCCGAGCAAAGGGGTCGGTCGAGGTCATGTTTGAACGAAGCCGTTGCTAATTGCATTTTTCAAGTAGACTGAACAAACGATGAGGTGCTAAATATCATTTGTTGAAGGGTCTCGAACAGAAAAGTAAACTTTCGATAGCCGCAGTCGTCTATCTTGAAAATGTTTTCGGACTTTAAACGGACCCAAAAATGGTCTCGGAGAACACATTACATGCCCTCGAATAATACTAAAGGTGTCACTAAATGAAACGCGAGATTTCTTTTGATAAAAATGTTCTTGCCATGAAACTTGAGTTTTTTCGGACAAAAATTGGGTTTGTTTGCACGAAATGATATGCAGAACTTTGCTTGCACATAACCCACGCTGCACTTGTCTTTTCATTAGATATTGGACTTGTGGGCAACCCTTGCAATCCATTACCAGCTACAATACCCTGCAATGTAATGAACAGCATTTGTGTTAACAATATGTGCATTTGCGCACCAACATATCAGCATGTTCAAAGTTTATGTCAAAGAATCGACGGTATAAACATGTTCGATTGTTAATTTTCTCTTGTAACAAAAATGGTCATTTATTTCAAGGAGAAACTACAGTTAGTAAACCGTGCGAAACAAGTTTTGACTGTACCGGCGACGGAGAATTCTGCGGTTACGGTTACTGTAGATGTTTATCGAGCCATGTCGAAATAGACAAAAAGTGTTTGCCAGGTAAGTTCATCAGCAACAAAAAAATGCACGAACCGCGTCAAAATTTCTAGCTTGAGTGTGCTACTTTCTGTTTCAAACGTGCTTGCCTTTTACGACTCGATTTCAAACACATCTATTCTACTAATGAAAGCTTTCTGTTTTTTATCAGTGTGCTGTTTTTATTGTTGTGCTTTTTTTGACGGAATTTCACATTTCTGCCGTTAGTTGTCTATCCCGGTCAATTGGGATGCGAAGATAATCGACAATGCGCCGCTGCTTTTCCTGGATCTTTATGTCGCAGCCGCTTTTGCGAATGTCCTGGTGGACTGTTAGCCATGGGTCAAACATGTACTGTTTACAGTAAGTCGGTGAATTTGGGCCATTAACTTTTGTTCTATACGAACTCTGTTATGAAACGAATTTATTTTGGCAAAATCAAAAAGATACACGTATTTTGCTTTTGGTGTGACACCGTTTTTGTTTCATTTCAATGCAACTCTGCACTTTTTTTGTATGCAACAAATACATGTCTTGCTCATCGCTGAAAAGTTTTTAAAGCATATGTTCTCTCTCTTTTTTTCCTGAGTCAAATTGTTGAAAGTTCTTCCTCCCACATTTTGACGATCCATATGCCGATTAGACTCGAAGGTTTTCTTATGAGCATAGACAATAAAGAAAAACAGTTTTTTTCGCAAGAGTTGTAAGTCGGATTGAGTTAGATGAATGTTTCTGAATTTTTAAACATGAGGCAATTTTTCAACGCCTCTGCACTACGTGCCGAGGCAAAATTCGCCGTTATATAAAGCGAAACGAGGAACTATGAATTTAAGGGAATTGGTGGTGTTTCTGGTGCTTCAGATTCTATCAACCGAGTCAAAATGTCTATCGCCAAAATTTCCTTGTTGATACTTTTTGCTGTAGACAGTTCATTGCCGTTGCCAAATAATTTGCCGGTACCGTTACCTACCCCGTTTTCGTACAGTAACAGCGAATTAAACGGTCGAAATACTATCGCTCGTCAAGCTCCTCCGATGAATCAAGCGAACAGTTTCGGTACGATTCCCCCCGGGGGCGTTTGTTCCCAAGAACAAGACTGTGCCGGATATCCGTACGCGTACTGCTTGGCTACGTGCATGTGCAGAGACGGGGCGATAAACGCCGGATCAACCTGTCTCGAACCAGGTCTGTTCCACTTTCAAACACTTTTCGTTGACTTTCGAATCGTAATTCGTTGACTTTAGGTTCCACTACGAGAGGAAACTGTGGTGCAAATCAAGTTTACGTTTCGGAAGCTGGGTCGTGCATGAACTGTAAGTTTTCAAAGATGTATAAAAAAATGTTTTATGAATTATACTTTTTATTTACTTTCAGCTGCCAAACCTGGATCGCCGTGTCAATATTCTCAACAATGCAGCGGCACAGAAGTTGGAGCTTTTTGTGTTAATTTACGTTGTCGATGTGTTTACGGGATGATTGTTACCGGAGACGGAAAATGCAGTAAAAGAACAAAAAGCCCGTCCATAAAATGTAGCATTTTACCAAAAGACTTTTCAGCGTTTATCAATAGTAATTGTACAACACGTGGTACTGTTTGGATATCGGAACTTGGTGATTGCAAACCAGTAATCGGTCCTGGAGCTCGAACTTGCAGTCACAGGCAGCAGTGCATTGCGAGTTACCCGGATTCGCAATGCTTTCTAACACAATGCACTTGCCCTGGCGACAAACCGGTAGCCGTTGATGGAACTTGCGGTAAGAGTAGTTGATTAATCGATGAGAAATTTCGTCCCTAGTCATAAAGTATCCTTTTATTGGATGCAAGTATTCTCCATCTCGACCATGCAAACCAAAAGCGTTTTCATGTTTTGTTGTGCAAGTGGCATTGTTAACGCAGAAATATTTCGCTTAGGTCCACAAAACATGTTTGCTAAGTTATAGAGCGGTAAGGGCGCCCTTTGCGGACCGTTGAAAGGCATTAATGCGCGTTTGCTTACTTTGTTTGAAGAATAAAACTAAATTCAAAGACCCTTTTCCTTTCAAAATTTTCCACTTTTACAACTAACTGCAGTCAAATTATATCGTGTCAACAGATCCATAAAACGCTTTTTTACAGGTACTTCGTGTTCTTCTGGTCAAACATTTAGCGGCGTGCTCGGAAAATGTGTTCCAAGTATAATAATTCGAGGAATTGTCGAAAGAACAATAAGTGATTTTTCGTTTTATTATTTAGCTGTTCAACCTGGCGACAGGTGCACATATTCGAGTCAATGTCACGCAATATATCCTGGAATGATGTGTGACCGAGGAAGCTGTCGGTGTCCGAACAGTCAAATGTGGACTGGTTCGTCGTGCAGCAGTTTATGCCCGACAGGATACATGCAACACTCGGAAAGTGGTATTTGTCGTCCAGGTAAAGGGACTAAAATAGAAACGAATTTTTTATTACTTTGATAATCGTTCACTTTTAGCTTGTCGAAATAACCAAATTGAACATGAGGGTAACTGTTTGGATGTATGCAGTCCTGGCGAAGGCTGCCGAATTAATTCTCAGTGCCAGGGAGGTTCAACATGCGTAAATTTAGTGTGCACTTGCCCTCCTGGAACGCAAAACTTGCATGGAACTTGCACAAAGGGTAACGCTTTCTGTTTCACGACAAATTGGAAAACTAACTACAATTTTTAAGTTCAATCTGCCCCTGGTGGTTCTTGTTCAAATGGAGAAATTTGTACTGGAAATTCCTACTGCGAGAATGAAATTTGTGTTTGTCGACGTGGCACAGTTGTATCCAACCAAAGATGCATTTCACCACCATCAGGTAACTAGTCTGCAACTTTTTTTTGTTTAGTTTTTTAACATCGTTCTGCGCTATTGCTAACAAAATTTGCTTACGGCCGACTCGCTTTTAGTAGCTCCACGTTCGCCTTGCGGTCCAACTGTACTTTGCGGTGGTAATAGTGTCTGCATAAGTGGCATATGTACTTGTCCCCAAAATCAAGTGCCACAGAATGGACAGTGTCAGATACCGTCATCAGGTTTGTATTCGTTTGGAGCTGATTGGGCAAAATATCAATTCAGCATTTATTCAGTGCCACCTGGCTACCCATGCTCTGAAAATGAACGGTGTTCGGGTGGTTCTTACTGCAAAAATGGTGCTTGCTCATGCCCTACCGGAACACTTAATACAAACGGACAGTGTCAAGTACCACTGCAAGGTACCCTACCAACATCATATTTTGTCATAATAATACGAAATCGTTAAACTGTACAGTACCACCTGGCGCTGCATGCAGACCTGGAATAGAAATTTGCACTGGCTTGTCATATTGTGTAGCAAGTTTATGCACTTGTCCTAACGGTATGGTATCTCAAGGCAGCATGTGTGCCACTCCACCAATTGGTAAAAATGAAAGTAGCCTAAATATATTTAAACACTGCAATTCAACCGAATATGTCGTTTAGTTGGCGCTGGATCTTCATGTTCCAATCATGAAAAATGTAGCGGCGGTTCTATATGTGTGAAAGATATTTGTGCATGTCCCGTAGGAACTAGCATTGTTGGACAAGAGTGCCAACAACTTATGAATGGTTAGATTTTAAGAAGGATTAATTTTAAGCCACTGAACTTCATTACTTTGTCATAAATTTGTCTAGTTCCTCCTAATTCTGCATGCACGTGGGGTGACATGTGTGCAGGCGGTGCGACATGTCAACTGGGAATATGTCGTTGCCCCGTCGGTCAAGTTCCTATAAACGATAACTGCCAGTCAGCTTCCGGTCTGTAGCTGAAAAATGGCATTATAAAACAATTCTGAAACATGTTAAGATCATTTTAGCGTTTCAAACCATTCCTTGCTTATCGTCTGCACAGTGCCCGAATAGTTTTGCGTGTTTAAACGGAATTTGTCAATGTCCACCTCAACAGTCACTCATGAATAGCATTTGCACGTCCAGATTCAATAATGGTATTGAAATAGGGATCTTTTTTCGCATGTTCTGCACGTTTTTTGTTCTTGGACAGATTTCTTGGTTTGCGGGATTCTATTTTTACCTATTTTGCTCGTTTTGTAGTGCCTCCGAATTCAATTTGCCACGAACGGGTTCGTTGCGGTGGCGGTTCAACTTGTACGAGTGGATTTTGCAGATGCCCGCATGATAATACAGTTCGAGCCGGTCGATGCGTGTTTCGAGATGGTACAAAGCAACATGAAACATTTTGCAGTCTCGGTTTTGGTGATTGGTGTTTCTTTCGTTTTCTTATTCAGTGGCTAATCCTGGTTATTCTTGCGCTAACGGTGAAAGGTGTACCGGCGGTTCAGTTTGTCTAGATCGTACCTGTACTTGTCCGAGAGGCCAAATAGTACTGAGGGACGAATGCGTAAACGCTCCTCAAGGTAGACAAAACGAGCAAAAATAGAGTTATACTTGGCATGAAAGAAAATGAACGTTTTTCAACGAGTTTTTTTATTGCTTTCGTTATAGTTGGACCATTGTCGTCCTGTGCAAGCGGCGAAACTTGCACTGGTGGGTCTTACTGTCAAAATGGAATGTGCGTTTGTTCGTCAGACGCTGTTGTCCGCGATTCTAAATGTGTGCGGCAAAGAATGGGTATCGTGACTGAAAGGAAAACACAAAATTTTCTCCCATTTTTTTTCATTGAAAATATCGTTTTTAGTACCTCCCGGTGGTCCGTGTCCGACTGAAAACGAAGTATGCACTGGTAGTTCTACTTGCTATTACTCGGTGTGCACCTGCCCCACTGGACAAGTGATTAGAAACAATTTGTGTTCCATTGGTTCCATGGGTAAACATCATTTCGTTACTTGATGGCAACATTTGTATTTGTATTTCATGCTAGTTAAAGTAGTTGCTTACGATTTTTGTTTTGCTCTTCTCGCTGTAGTTCCGTATAAATTCTTGTGCCGAGACCACGGCGAATGTGTCGGAGGAGCTTATTGCGACAGCGGAGTTTGCGTTTGTCCTAATTCGACACTTTTGGTGGACGGCATTTGTCAATCGCCAGTAGGAACCTATCCAACAAGAGTTCCGCTAGTGGTCAAATCCAAAACAGTCGTTAAATGTATACGGAATAGAAAGCTTGCTTGTTTTTTTTTTTGTTCCTTTCATTTATGTTTCACGTAGCTTTATCTCTCGTAGCTTCTCCGATGGAACACTGCTTTAATGGTGAAACGTGTACCGGCGGCAGTTACTGCCAAAACGGTATCTGCGTTTGTCCTCCTGAAACTGTGCAAAATAGTTTCGAATGTCAACCATTACCAGCAGGTAGTTTTCAGCTTTTGCTAGCTCGCCGTAATTTACTCGAGTAGTTCTCTGTTGCTTGCTATGTTCGTCCACGAGTGCTGTTCGTGGTTTTTGCTCGTTATGATTGAAAATGATTTAGTTTTACCCGGTGGTCCGTGCCCGAATGGTGAATCCTGCAGTGGTGGCTCGATATGCATTCGTAGCGTTTGTGTTTGTCCACCAAGCTACATTGCGCTAAATGGCATGTGCCAACCTTCGTCTTCAGGTGTTTATCCTATCCTAACCATGTCCGTCTTTGTTTATAATCGGGCATAATTTTTTGTTTTTTTTTTGTAGCTACCGCGTCTCCGATGAATTCCTGCGCAGCAGGAGAACGATGCACAGGCGGATCGCGTTGTATCAGTGGTACGTGCCTGTGCGCCGCCGATCAAGTGGTCATCAACCAGCAATGTCAATCGCCGCCCGTTGGTAAGATAAAAAGTTGAAAGACATTTCGGTTTATAAACCGCTCGAATATGACACTAAAATAAACTTAAGTTCGTCGTCGACGAGTTATTGCACTGAACGAGCCGAACCCTGAGCCTGGTCGTCCGTGCGCCATTTCCCAAATTTGCGGGGGTGGTTCTGTTTGTACAAATAATCTGTGTCAGTGCCCTGCGGGCACATCGTTAGAGTTTAACATATGCGTTTCTAGACAAGGTAATATATCAGGTTTTATAATTATTTCTTCGGGTCGTTTTTTGTTTCGTTGCTCTTTGCTTGCTGGTAAGTGGCACTATTACGCCGTTTATTGTCGCTTCTATTGGTGTTTCCTGCGTTTTTTGCTAATCATCTCGCTTCAAGATTAGAGTTTAGGCAGAAGCTTAATTCCTGGTAATACGTGCACTGCCCAAGACGTTTGCACCGGTGGATCGTTTTGCGTATCGGGAACTTGCGTTTGCCCTCCGGGCAAAGCGGTTCAAAATTCAATTTGTGTGACGCTAGTTGGTACGTATGCCGAAGTTGCACAAAAAATCCTTCACTTTTTAACTGACAATGTAGCTTTTCCTCTACTGGTTTCTGTTTATAGTTGGGCCAGGGTTTTCGTGTGTCAATGGCGAAAAATGTTGCGGCGGATCTGCTTGCATCAGTTCTATTTGCACCTGTCCCGCTGGTACAATCCAAGTTGATTCGGAATGCGCGAATAGCAATACTCGTTTCGGTATCGCTAGCTTTTTTCACTGACTGAAGGGTTTTACGTGCAACTTTTTTGTAATTCTACATTAGTCACCCCTGGTCAACCATGCGATACAACTAACGTGTGTTCCGGTGGTTCTTTCTGTCAAAATAACGTTTGCACGTGTCCGAGTAGTCAAATCGCGCAAAATCAACAGTGTGTAGCAATGGGAATTTATGGTACCAATAACTTATAAATTTTTTGTTTTTCTGCTTTGCAATTTTCGTATTTTTGCATATTATCAGTTTTACCTGGACAAAGCTGCGCAAATTCAATGACGCTGTGCACCGGTGGATCGTTTTGCCAGAATGGAGTCTGTTTATGTCCTGCTAATGAAATCGTGCAGAACAATCAGTGCATTCGTACGACAACGAATAACAACAATGGAGGTCTGAAAACTGATTCGCAAGCTGTAACTTTTTTGCATTACTTTTTGTACTGTTTAGTGTTTCCTGGGCAACCTTGCGTTACTCCACAATTCTGCACTGGTGGATCGTCGTGCATTAGCGGATATTGCACCTGTCCAGCTAATCATATAGTTTTGAACAGCGAATGCAGGCCTGCTCACGCTGGTATTTGTGCAAAAACTTATTACAGAAAAATGTTTTCATTGTCGTGACGAATTACTTTTTTTCTAGTCGTACCAGGATTAGCTTGCGATCAGTTAACAATTTGTTTGGGCGGATCAACTTGCATTAACGGGGTTTGTTCCTGTTCGTCGGGGCAATATGCCGAAAACAGTGTTTGCGTAAATAACCAAAGGAACATGGGTGAGAATAAACATGTCACAATCGTGTATCTGAAAATCGCTCGTTACTGTTGCTTTGCTGCTTATCCAGTGACACCGGGTAATCCTTGCTTAGATGGAATATCGTCTTGTTCGGGCGGTTCAATATGTTCAGTTGGTTGGTGTACATGTCCCACTGGAAAGGTTATTTACAACGATCAATGCGTGCCGTACAATGGCATGGGTAACAAATATTTTTCACGTTTCACTTTTTAAGTCAGTCAAAGTAACTTTGTTATAAATTTCAGTGTTGCCAGGTGGACGATGTACCACACCGGGTACCATTTGTTCAGGTGGCTCAATGTGCCACAATGGGCAATGCATTTGCCTCGAAAACTTCGTCATACGATACGACGTTTGCGTTTTACCAGATGGAGTAACATCGCCGAAAATGCAAAGTATGAAACTTCTTTTGCGTCCGATTTGTAGACTATAGATACATTTTTGCGTTTCGTTTTTTAGTTTTGCCTGGATCGGACTGTTTTAATGGAAATAGCAGTTGTGCTGGAGGTAGCATGTGCGCCAATAATAGATGCGTTTGTCCAGCAGGATTGGTTGCACAAAATGGTCAGTGTATCAATTCTGCGATGATTGGTAGAGCGTTCTCGTTTTTGACAAGTTTTGTTACAAAAGAGAGCAATAAATTTGCTTTTTAGTTAACCCTGGAACTGTATGCGATAATAGTTGCCCTTGGTGCCATATTACGTGCGGAGGCGGTTCATCATGCGCAAACGGTGCGTGCATTTGTCCCGCAGGATACAGCGTCCAAAGTGACCAATGCGTTCAAGTTTCCGTTATAGGACCGAACAGTATGTTTTTGCAATCATTTGTATACTTTTGTGGTAGTTTCTCATTTTTGTATTTAAACAGTTTCTCCTGGCTCAGTTTGTTTCCCAACGATGAACTGCGGCGGTGGATCAGTGTGTCAAAGTGGGGTATGCCTTTGCCCTCAAAATCAAGTCGTTGGACCGTCGGGCTTGTGCAAAGTTGTCGCTTCGAAAATTGGTAAAAATTACGGAACGATTTTGTTGCGATTAAATACGCAATGAAAATTCTTTTTTCTTAGCCGAACCTGGTGCATTATGCATTGCAACGCAGACCGTTTGCACAGGAGGAGCAGTTTGCCAAAATAGCTATTGCGTTTGTCCAGAAAATACGTTGAATCAAGGTGGATTGTGCAACCCATTACGACCTTCTTTAGGTAAGAAACAGTTCTCTGTAAGGAGAAGTTGGAGAAGTTAAATATAAGTTAAATTAAATATTAAATATAAATATTAAGAATTAATTTAGGAAAAAAGAAGCTGTCCCCTGGTAGTCCGTGCGGTGAAAATATTACTTGCAGTGGAAATTCCAACTGCGCAAATTCTTTATGCGCCGGAGGGTCCCAGTGCACAAATGGTTACTGTTTGTGCCAATCTGGCCACGATATCGTTGACGGAGTTTGTAGCGAATTGACACCTCAAGAAAGTAACTACTGCTCTTTTTTAGTTTCTTACCTTCAACTTAACGCAACATTTTGTTTCGTAACTTTTGCTTCCCTTTTTAGCACCTATTGGTTCGCCTTGCAACAACGAAACAAACTGCGCCGGTGGATCAATCTGTCGTGAAGGATTTTGCATATGCCCCACAGGAGAAATTGTCATGGATGGAAAATGCAGTAGCGAATTTAATATCGGCGGATCTGGAAATCTGTTACCTGGATCACCCTGCGAAGATACTGCTCAGTGTGCAGGAGGAGCACAGTGTAGAGACAAATTATGCATTTGCTTGCCTGGATCAGTGATTCAAAATGGTGTTTGCGTTTCAACAGTCGGTGGATGTAACTAAACCTTGTTTATCAATTCTTTCTGTTATAATTCATTTTTGCCTGGTTTAGTACCTCCCGGAGCACCTTGCTCGTTCGATTCCATCAATTGTGGTGGAGGCTCTAATTGCGTGAACGGCGTGTGCCTTTGCTCGGAAAATCAAGTGTCACACGAAGATCGATGCGTGCCAGCCTTTAAAACAGGTCATTTATCATAATAAAGACTAATTTCACTTTCACATATTTCACGTTTCATGTTTTAGTTCCTCCAGGATCGCCCTGCGCAAAAAATACAGTGTGTGGCGGCGAATCAGCGTGCTTCAACGGATTCTGTACTTGTCCCGCTGGTGATGTAATTCGTGATAATCATTGTATTCCTGCAAAGTCTTCAGGTGCCAAATAATGGTTGGAATTCGTCAAAATTTATTTGGTTGCAGGCACGTCTCGCTTGCAAGTTTTTTTTACTGGTTCGTTCTGCATGCGCAATTTCTTTCCTTTTTGTAACTTTTACTGTACGGCAGCAATTGAACAAGTAAGGTAAAATTGTTTATCGGTCGATTTTTGGGTATCAGGGTTTTTTTGTACGGTAATGGTAAGTTATGAAACGCAAACTGACACAGTTTATCGCCTTGCAGCTCCACCTGGCTCATGGTGCGGCGGAGAAGTCGTCTGCAATGGCGGTTCTGAGTGCTACAATAATGTCTGTTCGTGTCCTTATGGTCAGATAAATGTGAATTTGCAATGCGTATCTGCTCCAATAGGTATTTCTCATTGACACGTCCGGGCGGAGATATTTAGGGTTGAAGCAACAACAGCCGAAGGAGTTACACGCAGAAGTTACATTTATTGTATATTTAAGTTCCGCCTGGTTCAAGTTGTTCGAATGGAGAGGTTTGTAGTGGCGGATCCGTGTGCACTGGAGGTCGATGCACTTGTCCTGTTGGATCGTCGTTGAGTGGGCAAACTTGCCTCAGTGAGCCTCCGAGTATGCTAATTTTGAATTCATACTTTCATTGATTTTTAAACGCAAAACAAAGAAATCATAATTTCATTGATTTTTAACCGTTTTAATTGAAGGATTATTAAGCGAAAGAGCAACCCGTTGTCCGTTGCCAGAAAATCCAAATTCCTGCCAGTTGCCGAACTGCTTTTGCAGTAAATCGGGTAAATCGATCCCGGGTGGTCTTTCGGCGGAAAAAACTCCTCAAATGGTTATTTTAACGTTCGACGATCCGGTGAATGTTCGCACAATTGACATCTACAAACGTTTATTCGATGGTCGTTTTAAAAATGCCAATAATTGTCCGATTAAAGCCACGTTTTTCCTGTCCCATGAATTTAATCATTATGACGATTCTCAATGGTTGTATTGGCAAGGACACGAAATCAGTGTCAATTCAGTAACGTAAGTTTTTTTGCAAAATAAATTGTCGTTTATTTCCTTTTCGAGCACATTATCATTTCAGGCACGAAACCATATCTAACGAACCAGTAACTCGGTGGTATTCCGAAATGGACGGAATGAGGAACTTGCTTCGCGATTTGGGCAAAGTTAGCAGTCGGGATGTGATCGGTTTAAGGGCGCCTCAGTTGGGTATCGGGGGTAATAATCAATTCGAAATGATGCGTCAATATAATTTTCAATACGACAACAGTATGTCCGCGAATCCCGGAAAAGAAGATTCTCCGTTTTGGCCCCAGACCTTGGATTATAAAATTTCGTGGAAATGCGAAATTGAGCCCTGTCCCGATTTACCGTTCAGCGGGCTATGGGCGATTCCGTTGAACCAATTTTACAGTTATTATATACCCGAAATTCAACAATATCAAAGAGGAGCCATGGTCCGAGCGGTAATGACAGCTAACGAAAAATCCGATGACGTTTATAAAATATTGATGGAAAACTTTCAACGTGCTTACACCACGAACCGAGCCCCTTACGTAGTCACTCTGAACGCCGATTTCCTGTTGGTTTTGTCCGATAACGGTTCGGTCAATGCTCTTGAACGATTCATTCGTGACGTATTCAAATTTTTGACATTTTACATTGGTATTTTCTGCTATAATTGTTCGTTTTTTATAGGCTTTGATCAAAGAAAACGTTTGGTTTGTTACTGCCCAACAAGCTTTAGCGTGGGTACAACGACCCACTGCAGTCGAACAATTGTCCAACTTTCAACCTTTTCAATGCTCTTCGGGTTTCAAAGCTGAAGCAGAACCTTGTCGAGTAGGATAATTGTTTTCTGTTTCCTTTTCAGAAGTGTTTGACCTGAAATTTATTATGTATCAATTTTTAGACTCCAAAAAGATGTACTTACGAAACTGGTCGAGCCGAAAATGAGCGTTGGTTCGAAACTTGCACGTCGTGCCCGGATAATTATCCGTGGTTGGATAATCAAAGTGGGCGCAGTTTAAAAAAACGAAACGTATCGTTGTTCACGGAATAGAAATTTAAAAATCATCATCGAAATAACGTGCCTTTGGTGCTTTTTGTTGTTTGAAAACGTTTCATGCATACCAATGTGAAAATCTTTCGTTTTCATGGTATTAATGTAGAATAATAATATATATCTTTCGTTATGTTTTCAAAACAAACGTTTTCACATTTCTTGTACGTTTCTCTCAGCAACAGCGATTGTTTAAAATAGTTTCATTTTTTTTCTTGTGAATAAAAGTTTGTACAGCTTCAATTCAACAGACGACTAATACTGAGCCTACCAAAAAATCACGCAAAAGTCAAAACTGCATATTGCACTACAAAATATTTCTCTTTCTCCAAATATCCTTTTTATAACCTTTCTATACTTTATCGCAATAAAATAATTCACATTTTTCAGTTTTATACGAAACAATTACACGGATCAAAGTTTCCTTCAATCTAGGTACTAAAACGTGACGAATAATGATCCTCGACGACAATTAAAGTTCATTGTATCGTAATTCCTTCGAGTGTTTATTTAGAAAAAAGTTTTATTGTATTTTATTAAATACAGTTTGCGTTTCAACAAAGGCTAAAACTTGTCCAGCAACGAAATTCCTACACGATGCGCATGGCATCTAAACTATTACCGAAAATGTCGACGGCAAAATCGAACGAACGATATCCAGGACGTTACTCAAAAATTTCTTTATTTTCATTTTTGGCCTTCACTGGTTTCCCGTATCCGATTTTGCCTATAGCCGCTAAGTAGCCTTAGATAACACGTACCGGAAGCTGGCCGGGACATCCGGTATGCTGCGGAGTCTAATACTCGGTGACCCCTCCGACCACTGAGACACCGAGATCCTGCCTTGCGACCTGCCTTCCTCCTCGTTTCTACCCGGGGATCGGCAGGATTACTCGGATATCGGCAGGAGTACCCGCTACCAAGTAGGTGCTTTAATTTCCCATACTTTAATCCTGGAGAGCCGAAACCCGATGTCCATGGGAACGACGGTTCCGAGAAACCACCCTGGCCCGGACCCGGCGGTGGCGTTCCAACACCGTCAGGGGCGCCGATTTTTTCTCCTCCCATACGGTCATTGGAGCAGCCTTGGGCAACGGCTGGAGCGTGGAGGTCTTAACGGGCATGCTCAAGCCAGAAGTTGAAATGACGCCGATGGAGGAATCGAACCAGGTCACTATAACGTGGACTGAAAGTGAACGACGCCTTGAATTATCGGGCCACCCGACCCCTTTCAAAGATTTCTTGCGTCGCTGTCTTTCAATATAAACCGCTTGAATCAAACGAACATTGTCCATTTTCAACAGTTTGCTTTCAATGTCCTAAAATACATGAGTTTATAGCTCTGAGTATGCAATCAAACCAGTGCCTTTTTAGTTTCACGGACTGCAATATTACCTGCAATGTTTTCTTGAAATCTTCCATTAGCTGTCCTTTGACGATTTGAAATCGTTCCACTTCGCTTACAGTTGCGTGTCGATGCCGTTTATGAACACTTTATTGAAATCCGCCATTTCTCGGTAATGAGCGACGAAATAGTTTCGTGTAAATTATTGTATTCGACGTTTTCGCGACGTTCGGCGTCGTTGTGCAATTCCAAACGGAGTTCGCGATGTTTGTTCATTACGTAATGTTCGCAAATAACCATCACTCATTGTTGGTCCCACCACCAAGCCATCGTGCCGTAGCGTTTACGCCTCTGGCAATCGTCACAAATCATGTCGTTTTCGTGTTGAATTTCGTGTAAATCGGAAATCGGCGGTAGTACCGGATTCCAACTGACCGAACGCGGCGGCGACTTATTGAGCGACTTATTCCATAAATTCAATTTAGAAAACGAAATTTGTTTTTTTAACCAACAATCACGCAAGATATCCTCGACAAAGTTCAATGTTATGCGTTTTAAAGTGCAAAAACTTGGCAATCATTCTCAGTTTGAATTGAATTTGAATTGTTTTACAATTTATTGTTCTGTCTACAAATTGGATTTGATTCATTATTGAGTGTAATACATTTTAACAAATCAATCGTAATAATACAGAATACGAATATACGAAGCAGGCACAGATAAGTTGATAAAAAACTAAAAATATCACGGAATCTTCGTTTAACCTTGCGAAGGCACGCCAAGAGCAAAAGTGACGAAAGTATAAATTACATTACAATTACAATAGAATTACAATAAATTGCAAAAGTTACACATCGACATTAATGACTTGTGCGCGCGTACAATAAAACGCTTTCATTTATGTACTTCAAAGATCAAAGTTTCGTTCAATCTAGGTACTAAAACGTGACGAATAGTGATCCTCGACGACAATTAAAGTTCATTGTATCGTAATTCCTTCGAGTGTTTATTTAGAAAAAAGTTTTATTGTATTCATTAAATACAGTTTGCGTTTCAACAAAGGCTAAAACTTGTCCAGCAATGAAATTCCTACACGATGCGCATGGCATCTAAACTATTATCGAAATTGTCGACGGCGCTTTTTCGTCAAAACATTCCGCAAATACAATAGAACTAAACAAAGTAGACACGCTTTTTGTTGAAAATGTGCGAATAAACTACAAATTTAAAATGGGCGCACGCACACAATTAAAAAGCGGACCGACACGTCGACGAACCGTAGCAAAAATCGAACCCCTCCATTACTCAAATCGACAATTATTTTTCTTTCAACTTGATCAAAAACTTTGCACCGATCAAACAGTAAAACGATTTCGACCAGAGTGTCGACGAAGAAGAACCCGGCGAAATGGCGACGCACGCACAAGCGGCGACGCGTGTCCAGCATTGTCGATTTCGAAAAATGATGAACAAGAGACCCACGAAACGAATTAGAAAAATGTTTGTCGTTTCGTTATAATTGACCGTTGGTTAAGTAACTGTTCATCTTCACCCCGGCGAGCGTGGATCTACTGGACAACAATGACGTCGTGTGTTTGCCGAATGTACACACAAACGGTCACTGTCCGACAACTCGTTTGAACGCCGCCGTCTACTACCTGTTCGGCTTTGCTCTTCGTCTGTACGTGCGTACATTCGCTAATCATCCTTTTTTTCCTCACAGTGCCGTTACTGTACGAGTGAATACAACGAACCGAACGAAGATCGGGATATTTCTCGCCGCGCGTGATTACAAACCTAAAGTCGAGTCCACTTCTGTATCCTCGTTTTAACCTTATCCCATACCACGTGGTTAACTTTTGGAGTACCTACGGGCGAGGTAACACCATGGGATAACGCGGAAATGATACAAAGTTTGTTTAAGCCGCCGAAAGAGTAGCCGTACCTCGAATCGAATCTCTATTAGCCCCCGCCTTGCTAGTATCTGGTAACGAGTCGTATACATATACCGTACGGCAGTTACAAGCTCCTTTTTAAAAGAGGGGCGAAAAGGGCCTGCTGCACGAGTAAGATAAACAAAAATATATATCGCATTGGTACGTTAGGAAAAAGGGGTTTCAACAAAAAAAAGTACCATCAAACCTCGAACTGGACCCGAGTCGTAATGTACGGCGCGCGAGACCGATATTTTGCTACACGAACGCCGACCATGTACACAATCGCGGTAGACGTCGACCACTCTCGGGTTATTCACGAGTATCGAGCAGTGGTCGACGAAAATGGACGGTCGACCGACGGACCGGTTAAACGGTTTGCATTTTGAGCTCCCCAAGACCTGAAGCCTGTTACATTAGCTTTACCACCCGTCGTTGTCCGTTTTTAATCCCTTCGGACAGGTTTGCGAACAAATTTCTTGTTACATTTGCAGGCTAAAGAAGCGTTGTTCATATCGACGCCTAATTTCGGTTACATTGGGTGAATAAAAAAACGTACCTTCAATAATATTATTTGGGCGTTTTATAAAAATTATTATGGTCGATTGAAAAACGGATTTTAGTTTCGACAATATTGGAATA
Organism: Prionchulus punctatus; assembly: GCA_034698125.1. Taxonomy (NCBI): domain Eukaryota; kingdom Metazoa; phylum Nematoda; class Enoplea; order Mononchida; family Mononchidae; genus Prionchulus; species Prionchulus punctatus. The sequence continues at coordinate 6,544 of JAQGBA010000015.1, read as the reverse complement.
AGATTTCTTTATTTATAAATGGCGGTGCCCGAATCGCAGCACACGATTTCACGGAGTAGTATACTTTACGGATCCCAAAAAGAAGATGTTTGGTACGATTTGGATCAATTTTACAATGTAAGGTGGAAATAAGATAAATCATTGAATATTTGCGCAATCTCAGGTTACTGATTTTGTTTGACGGAATTAATTATCTTTTGTTGAAATTGAATCATCTTGTTGTCCAACAAGATCGATCTTTTCGTTTGTTTATTTTTGTTTTTAACAAACTGATAACCTTTTTAACCAGAATTATCGATGTACGGTTATATTTAAGAAATTGAAATTGCATTTTTTGGCGATTTAATTCTCCACCTTGAGAAACGTCTTTTTTTTAATCATCCTTACGTGACCGAGTCGATTACGAAAGTCGGTTTCAAAAGAAGTTTCTTTTCTTGTATTTATCGAGGAAATTGGGCGAAAGTAATTTGCAAACAATTTTGTTCTCCGTTTTTACTCGATGGACACGCTACTTTGTTAGCGTTGTTGCTCTTAATTGAAAAAAGCACTTTAAAAGTTTCGCCTATTCACTTCCCGATTTCTTGGTCTTCGTCCCTTTCGATACGTACAAACATCCTTATCGACGAAAGCATTTTCACAAATTATTGTCTAACCTTGGACAAAGGTTCTCTTGTTTGTTATTCATTAAGCGGGCAAGCATTCGAAACGAGGTCACAGACTGGCCAGTTTACCAATTCTGCCTTAAGTTTTACGTTTTGTTTTATGTTTCTTGTTGTAAATTCTTCCGAAATACAAAAAAGTCCGCCTTTTTACTCGTCGTTCGCGTATAGAGATCGTGACGTACGTACGTGTCGCCGTTCGGCGTATTATCGACGAAGCTGAACATCGTTTCTACTAATTGAACCTGTTCGATAATACCGTCCGTACCGTATGTGTATACCGTACATTTTTCGTTACGCCGAGGATGAGTAAAAACTTTGTTGACATATAGACAAAGTTTTGACACGCTTTCATGACGAACCGATTTAAAAACATGCGGACGACGCTTCCGTTTTATTTACGCTTTATTGTCAACTTTATGCAACGTTATGAATCAAACACAATACAAAAATACAGCTTTTCAAAACGTTGAACTCACTTCAGGACCATATCCAAGAAATTTATCACAGGATATCGGGTTTAGACGATGAGATATGGGGTAAAATAATACTTATGGAAAAAAACAAACGAGTCGCGAAAGCTTATTTACGTATTCCAATGGTGCTCATCGACGGAACGTGTAACGGTTTCAATGGACAAAGGTTAAAGCAAAACAATAGAGGAAAATGTTGCTACTAGCGTGAGAATATCGAGAATTTTCTAGGATTGGTTTCTGTTCATTCGAAAATACAACGAGAGATCGTTCAGTAGAAGAAATAAGGAACAAAGTTGGCTCCGTAATAGTTTCATTAGTCCGTTACCTATTTCATTTCACTTCTAAAAATTTATTTTTATGAAGGGTATCATATTAAAAATGGATCTAAAAGGAAATATGCTTGCGAAAAGAGTTGGCGCCGCTCCTGTCATCGTTCAAGGGGCGGATCGTCCCGAACTATTTTGTTTCGGAAACGACCTGACTAAAGTTAAAGGTCGTTTAGAAATTAATCAACCGGTGAAAGTAACGATCATGAGCCAAAGGTTTTCAAAATGGACACTACTGAAATTAATTTTGTCATTATATTTTGAGGTGTTCGACATGAAATTGTTCAGAAATTCGATCGATCAAGAACTACTAAAACCTTATCCGGATCGGAAACGTTTAATGTACCAAACATTATTACGAGTTTCATTGGTCAAAGACGAACAGCATCCGTTCAAAACGCCATGCTGGTTTACCATAATTAATTTAGTCGCTTTAGACATGCTGGTCAATGTACTTTCGACGATGTCAACGAGTAAAAAATGCAAACTTTGAAACTAGCGTATCCTGAATTGCTTCACTTTTTCAGATCTGCCGGATTCGATGATGTTTTCCACAAGACAAAACAAAGCCTTAACCGATATCCAACGGGAGCAATTAATGAATCAATCAACTTGCGATTTATACGGCACGTTAACGCCTATGACGCAGTTCAATAATAAATCCATGGGAAACTATGACGGTCATTGGTCGGATATATCCAAATCGACGTCCAGCGAATTCATCGATCAAATGAATCGAAATCAAGCGCAGAGGCAGCAGAAAATTTGGAAAACGCCCGGCGTCGTCGGTGGATACATGTCCGAGGCGGAGGGTACAAAAATTCTGCACAGGCGTAACAGATCGTCCGAACCCAGAATGAGACCAGTTACGCAATGTTGGTCGACAGTTCCTAGCGTCGAAAATCTCCATTTGTACGCTACTATCGACAATCTCGGCAACGGAGTCAATTTCGGCTCGCATTCGAGTAAATCGGCGATAGTTGGGAGCAAAAAAATGTTTCCAAGCAATAACAATGTCGCATATTACGGTCCGTTGAAAAATAACGGTTGGATTTGCGCCGGATCCTCTTCCGACTACGAATCGAGTCGAATGGAAATATATGAATCGTCGAATTCAAGCTCAAATAGTGGCGTAAGGAATTCTTTCTTGTTAGTTTTCATTTTTTACCCGTCTCAATTCCAAATACGTTTCAGTTATCGGGATCTTGTAGACCATCTAGCCCTAGTATTGTATCCGAAGCAAGCGAATCGCAAACGTCCGATTCAGGCTTCGCCGATACCGAAGGTGTGAATAATTCAGCTAGAATGGCGTCTCCTTCCAGTTCCAATCAAGAATCTGGTAATTGTTTGAATTATATTTACTTCAAATCTTAAGGATGCAAATAATATGTATTGTTTGCAATGTATTTTCGCAGATGTAAAACTAAAACTGAAAAACGTTTCATCAACTTCTCTCGAATCCTTAAAAAAGTTTCATCCACCATGTCATCGGAGTTTACCCAAAACATCCGAATTAACTGTGATAGATACAAAAAGTGAAACCGCCGAAGGAAAAGGTACAAGCTCTTATCAAAATATTTCGACGAATTCTCCATGTATTAATAATGCCAAACCGCCAGTATCGAATTTTGAAATATATAGATTTTAAACGACTTGTTAGCTAATATCTGAAATAACTCTAATTTTTCTGCTTTATTTTTATTTCTAAAGATTTTCAGTATGATTTTATTTTTAAATAATCTCTGTATGTATTTTAAATTTAGTTTTCATTAATGTTGCTGTTTTTATTTTTGTTTCGTTTGCTGAAAAAAGCGGATTTTCGGTCAATACGGACAGTTCAATAAGCAGTTTTCTTAAGCGTTCGAAAATGGGCAAATATTAAAAATTTCAATAAAAAGATGAAAGGGTATTTTCGAAACGTTATTAAATTTGAAAATCTCCGTGTGAATTTCGAAAAAGACGACACTTGTAGTGGAAAAAGCGGAGAAAATTAAATATGAAACTAGTTTGTGACGCGTAGAAAAGCTTTTAATTCAAGGTAAATATAAGAACCATTAACATTGTAGCAAAAAATTTACATTCAGTTGCAAAAGCGAGAGGGCACACAGTTCGAAATAGCTATGGGCCGAAAAAAGTTTTTGACGTAACGACTAAACTTTATTTATTGAACTGTCTCAAATAGTTGTACGAAATGGAATTTGTCGTTTTTTTACGTTTATTTGTACACTTTTTTCATTTATAACATTTTTTTAATAACCTCGGATGCTTACTGTAATGCTGGTGGCTTCGTTTATAATGTGCGATTGCGAAATTTCCCTTTGCTATAAATTAATGAACGCAAAGCATTCCCTAATTTTACCCTTGCAGAATAGAATAGAATTGAATTTATGATTATAATTTTTGTTTTAAGCACCAATTTTTGATTAACCGTACAAATGTACAATCGTAAGTCAGTTCCACGCATATTTTCCACTGGATTGTTTCACTTTTTGTAGAATATTTGAACGAAACAGAAGCAAAATTGAATCTTATAACTAACGGTCAATGTACAAAATTAGAAACGAAGCCAACAGTTGTTATTGGTGAATTGTCATACCACCCTGTACCACCGGCTAGAAGACGACATCAGTCGACAAAAGATGAAGACAAAAAATTTCTTTCTATGTCATTGGCACCGACGCTTATCGAGTCCGACGACGAGACCGATTCGAAAATTTATAGCTTTTGACCAAAATTTTAACGATAATTAGGCACGTTTTTCATATTGTGGAGTTTTTTTTTGTTCCATTTTTTTCTGGCTTTCCGGAACTTATTTTCTTTCTCATTTTCTGTAATGTATACCGTGCCAAATTGAAAATTGTATGATAAGAAATTTTATCAGATTTTTTGATTTGCTCGTGGTAGTCAAAATCGTAATACACGTTTTTTGTTCTGCTATAACTCTGACTCGTTTATATTTGGAAAATCGTTTAATCTTGTAAAACTAAATTTAAATTTTTAGTTTGCTTTATCCTAAAGTTGCGTTTGGCCGAGTTAACGTTTTAAATAAAGCTATTAAGAGCCACTTTACGAGAAAGGGGTACACTTTTGATAATTTTGGAATGTTGAAAAAATAAAAAATTTTTATCCTTTACACCTTGATAGACAATTGTTTCCTGAGTCTGAAAATGGCTGTCATTTTATATAAAACCCATTACTTCGTGTTATATTTAGATTTTACTAAACCATATTCAGATTCGCACAAATTTTAATGAAAAAAATCAAATTGTTATATCTCAGTACTGATGAATCCAAACGGGATGAAATTTGTTAAATATATGTATCATATTACCCCATGCTATTATTATTATTCGATCAAGATGAGAAACAATTATCAGTTTGTCAAACATATGAAAATATGTTTGGATGGAAATATGTACTCGCCCGCTCCCTCGCGTGTAATTTACCCGAGTCAATTAGCACTCGTGAAAAATCAAGGAAGGCCGATAGCTCAGTGTCATATGAACAGACATTTGCAATCCAGAAATCGTTGAACCTATTTTTGCCGCCCTGTCAACGTACGTTACAACTTTGTATCCAACTTTTCTGTCTCTCGTACCATTTTCACCTGAATGCTAATTTGAGCCTTCATGCATCCATCATGAAGCCACGGTCGTAAGATCCGGCCACTATTGAGATCATGTCAAATTGCGGCATTGTAAAATATCCTGCTTATAGTTCTGAATTGTCCTTTACGTTAGTAGAGAAACAGCACTTGCTAGTCTTCATAAATGTCTTTTGATTTAGCGGCTCGCCGAAATTGTCGAAAAGTGATTGTTGAAAATGCCTAGATTATGAAGATGAACAGAAACGGTTATTGGAAAACGAATTAGTTCAAAAAGAACAAACTATGCAACAAAACAGAATCCGTTTGGAAGTAATTCAGTCATGTCGAGTTCAGTTTCCCATATGTGAAATTGAGTTGCATTTGACTTTACAAGTAGACAGAGTCTGGCTTGAAATTGCGCCCCGTCTGTGTTAGTGTTTTTGTTATCGAATACACAAATTTCGTCGTGCAGCGCAACTGCTCCCAAAATGGAAGATTGCCCAGATTTATTTATTTCAACACCGAGCGAGTCGCAGGAAAAGCGAGATAAAAATGCAAAAGAAGAAGTTCTTCAACAATTTCTCGAGTTATCCGGTCAAATTCATATAAAGATAAAAAAGAAACCGTTTTACGAGCTTCATCCAAAGAATCAAGCTGTCAGCATAAAACAGGCGAAAGAAGCTATCCCAAGCATGCTTTCGGTTTTGTTTCCAGGAAGTGAAAAATCAGTGTTGAATTCCATTGTCGGTGATGAAACAAACAATGCACAATGGGAAAAATGTGAAGACAAAATTCTTGAAGCAAGAAAGAGAAAGTAATGCCGAGCTGATCAATTTTGAACCGTTAAGTCGATCTTCGCTGTTGAAATTCTTGATAACTGTAAAGCATCAACTCGGAAATCGCTTCAAGGGTTAGACTATATAACTACAAATGCTGGAAATGCATTGAATATTTTGAATAGCTCATAGTTAAACTGGCAGAATGCGGAAACCAGGGTCATTTTTGGCAAAACTGTACAACAAAGCAGTTGAAAACATTGAAAGATTATTTGAAAATATCTTTCAAAGCTCATTTAAGCAACGACAGTGATGTGGCTGATCATTGTATTTTGTAAGTGATCCAACAAATCCTAATTTCCAAACGGCTTGCAAACAGAAACATGACAAATGTTGTTCTCAACGCAACGTTTTCGACGAATTTATGTCAATGATCAAAATCGCTGTATCGCGTACTGTAATGTTCCAGTATAGCTTTCGAATTTCAGTACAGTATGCAGTACAGTATGTCTTCCATTGTTTTAGTACAGTACAGTACAGTACAGAATACTGGTGAAAATTTTGACCAGTATAATCCCAGTACGATGCAGTGCAGTATACTGGGAACATGCTGGTTCAAATGTGAAATTAAATCTAAATTTGAAATATGGTTTACTTGAAATCATGATAGAAATGAAGAAAACGTACGTGCACAAATTATTCGGCATATATGGGGTCACCT